>JASANB010000948.1:0-72672 GCA_030248155.1 Sabatieria punctata | reverse complement strand
GGCGGCGGCGTTGTGCCTGTGGCTTCAACGATCTTCTTTGCTACGTCACTCTGATTTTCCTCAAACTCTCCTCTGATGTAAGAACGTAACAAATTCTTGATATCTGGGTTATTCCAGTTTACCGGCATTGTACAAGAAATTACGAGCGCGAAAGGCAAAGCAACACAGAACGAGGAATTGATAACAAGGCTCGCTGGAGTTAGGCTGCGTTTGCGAACCGCCAAACTAACTATTACATATACTTGCGCCGACCCAAGCAAAAATTTGCATAGAGCATAACTAAAACGAAGGGTCAGAATCACTAAAGTAAACGTTTATTCAATAAATAATGCGTAGAGTTACTAGAAGCAGTGAACAGCATTCTGAGGGTCTTAGCAACGTTGTAATAGTGTATTTCCAACAACTGAACCGAAAATATACATTGTTCCGTACTTTGGAAACCCGCAACCGCCGAGTTTCGAAAAGTTTCGATTTTAGCAATACAGGGGGCCTTGCCCAGAGAAGGTTAGTTTTATTTATTTTTATTTTTCCGTTTATTGTTTGAGAATGCCATCGCGTGTTTTCCTTTCGGGCCGTGGCGGTTTACGAAGTCCTTTCGTCGCTAAAATTATCTACACGGAACGACAGTTTTTCTACAAAAAAGTCGCCTGGCGATCTTTTTCTACACGAGTATGAATACGCCTTTAAGTTCAAGCTTAGGCTTAGGCTTAGGTTCAGGCTTCGGCTGAGGTATAATAAGCTCAGGAAAGCAAGATTAACACCAGCAGTTTTCTGGATGGGGGTAACGGGTGGTGTATGAAAAATCAGCTACGCCACTCCAGATACCGTAACCTACATTGATGAGCAGTTTGAGCTCGGTAATCTGGTTGTTTTCAGCGTTTGTGCGCGTTGGGGCTGTGAGCGCCGAAAACAAACTGTTTATCGTTGTTTCAGCCAAGCTGCGCATCACAGTACTGTTGTTTGGGTATGGGATTTTCAGGAATCGGTTCGGTATGGGTAGGTATTTTTCGGCATACCCAGGAATCGGTTCGGTATGGGTAGGTATTCGCAAAAATACCGGTATACCGGTATTTATTCGGTATTTGCTGAAAATATTTTACACAGTAAAAACACTAAATTTTCCATTTACAATGTCATGGGTTTAGTCATTTCCAAGGTCACAGGCTAGAAAATTCATCAAAAGCAATGGGATTTGCAGTTTTTAGTAACTTTTTAAAATAATTTTTAGTGTTACTAGAGTGAAAATCGTTTCTATAAATAGTTTTGGCTATAAGAGAAATGCTTCCATGGTACTGTAGTTTTAAAGCCTGCTAGTTTAAAGTATGGAGATCTTAAGGAGCAGTGAAAAAATGCGGCACTATTTTGTTGATTGTGAATGTAGGGTAAGCAAGTACATAGAGACTTGATTATTAAGGAGCAGTGTGAAGATTAGCCAAACCTATACCGACGCTCTACTGACAAAGCAAGTTTGGGATAGGGAGTAGGGTCGTCAGAGACTAAAAATCTTTCAAATTTGATGTTTTGGAAGGACATCGTTATAAAATGTGTTTCTGATACCACAAAAATGTAAAATTACAAAGAAAACATTATGATCACAGGGAATTTTCGATAAAAATTGCATTAATCACAGGGAAAATGTCTTTTGAGTTACGGTTACTGCGATCTGTTAACGTACAGTTACAGATCGCATAACAAGATCGTATTTAGCGCAGTAACGATGTGATAATGCGGCGCGGCGCCTCTGACTGATGATGCGTTAAATGAGATCTGCTAATGTACATTTGCAGATCATCTGCAACAATCGCATTAGCAGATCACGTTAACCGTGCTACAACAGTCAGCACTGCGTTCTGGAATGGCTTTGGTTGATTCGTATTTAACGCATTTAACGTATTAACGATGTGCTAATGAGATCTTTGTAGACAGACCGTCTTACGATAGTTAAATACGATGACAAGCTGCGGTTAATGCGGTTACAAGGCACGGTTAATGCGATGAGAAGCATACATGTAACAGGTCATCCGCCGATGGGGGGAGGGGGGGTTGGGGGGGGGGGGGTCTGGCGCCGGCCGGGGGGTCTGAGCCCAAAACTAGGGCGGAGGGTTGGCCACTAAAAACGCTCAAAAATCGCAAAAAAATTGCAATTTTTGGCCTAAAAATCGACAAAAATCGGTAATTTGGGCTCAAATACAGCTAAAAAGTGCTGTTTTGCAGGAGATTTTGGCAATTTTTGTGTGTGAAAGTGTAAAAAATTGCAAAAATTTGCTCGAAAATTTACTTGCCAGCAAAATCGGAGGGGGGGTCGGTGAAATCGTTTCGGGGGGGGGGGGTTTCCCCATCCGGGGGGGTCTGGCCTAAGTCGGGTGGGGGCAGACCCCCCAGACCCCCCGTGTTACATGTATGATGAGAAGCTACGGTTAATGCGGTTACAAGGCACGGTTAATGCGATCTCTAACTGTACATTAGCTGATCGCAGTAACCGTATCTCAAAAGACGTTTTCCCTGTGAATCTGGACAAAAATATCGATTCCTAAATACCTGGGTATTCCCAAAATAATCGGTATACCCGGTATGGGTATTTATTAAAATACCTGGAATCGGTAGGTATTTATTGGGTAGGTATTCCCAAAAATACCCATTTTTCGGTATCGGTTCGGTATACCCAATCAACAGTACATCACAGAGCTCGCACGTCTTAAAACAAACAGTCTAATTTTGTTTTCTAGGTGTACTGCATGGTTAAATTGCAAAATCAACCAAACTAATGCCTTGTTTTTGCCCATTTTTCAATTTTGTGCATCAATTTGGTTTTTGGCGTGACAAGAGTGTTTTGAGGGCCTTTGTTTCGAATTTATTTCTAAAAACAAAGTAGTTTTTCGGTTAGCGGCAGTGTACAGACCCGGTACTACACCAGATATAACTGAGATGTTAACTTTTTTCGATAAGATCTTGGACACTAACATTCCATGCGCACTCGTTGGCGATTTTAACTTTCCCGAAATTAATTGGAAAAACCTTGTAGTAAATGGAGGAGAAAATTCCTCCCAATTTCGCTTTCTCGAGTTTGTGGTTAGCAGAGGTTTGGAGCAGTGTGTTTTGAGTCCCACCAGACACGATCCTGATCATAATTTAGATCTTGTTCTTCTCTCTGAGGCTGATTTATTAATCGATGTATCTGTTTTAAGTCCCTTTTCGACAAGTGATCACAACACAGTAAAGGCGCTTACTTTGAACGCCTTAAGGCGCTAACCCTTGAAACACTTGAGTACCGCAGGCTCGTGGTTGATTTGCAATTCGTTTACAAAATAGTTTATGGCTTGATCGATCTGTCCTTTGACGACTTTTTCCAAAGACCTCTCCTTTGCTCTACACGGGGCCACTCTCAGAAACTGTCTCTTCCTTCTTTGGGAAAAAATTTGGACTGTCGAAAACATTTTTTCTCGATGAGGGTGATACATACACATCTGGAATTCCTTACCTAACGATATTGTAGAATCTAGAAATTTGACGATTTTCACGGAGAAACTAAAGAAAACCCTTCATTAGAACGGACATGACCTTTCGCGAGCGAGAACGAGAACGAGAACTGCGTACGGAGCTTGAGCAGCGTCGGAAGAATGGTGAACGGAACTTGGTAATTGGGAATGGTCGAATTATTGAGAAGCGGTCAAAATAAGTAAGTCCAACCAAGGCGGTACCCAGCTGTTTGCTCGGTTTCTGTTATTTAATGCTAGAAGCATAAAAAATAAACAGATAGACCTATTATTCGAGTGTACGAGCAATCTGGATACGATTTTGGCTGTGACTGAGACGTGGCTTGACTGTGATGTAGGTGAGGAATTTTTTGCACTAATCTCATTGTCGCATCATTATGTAAGGTCGGACAGAACTGGTGGTAGCAGGGTCCGTGGCGGGGGTGTTCTTTTACTAATACCAAAATGTTATAATTTTGTGCTACTTGAACAACATGGTTCAGAGTACTACGAGTGCATCTGGGTAGATCTTTACTGGCCCGGAAGTAAATTGCCGTTTTTACGGCTAGCCTTGTATTTTATCGAACTAATGGAGCGAACATTCACCTCTCTACAAATGCTCTTGTTAACCATGCCGGAGGTTTTTGTCACACTACAGTGCCTGTGCTATTTTTGGGGGACTTTTTAATTATCCTCAAATTAAATGGGATGGCTTTGAGGGAATGCTTCCACCATCTGAACAATTTTTTTGTGAATTTATCTTGGAACAGGGTTTTGAGCAGTATGTTCATAGAAAAACGCACTATTTGGGCAATATCCTTGATTTAGTGTTCTGTAACGAGCCAGGGTTGGTATATAGTATCGATACGGATGAACCGTTTGCTAATTCAGATCATTATAAAGTAGTAGGTAATATGGGACCTTTTCATTATAATACTAATATGTCCAAGAAAAAGTTCTTTCGTAATTTCGCAAAGGCGCATTACATGTATGAGTCTATTTTTCAGTATCTAGATAATATTGACTGGTTTGAGTTGTTTGATGGATGTGCAAACGTGGACCAGTTTTGGGATGTTTTTCTGGGAAATTTAAATAAGTGTATTGAGTTATTTCTACCCTTGTGTGAGGTTCCTCACAAACACTATTCACCCTTCTCTTTCGGTACTCGAATCTCTCACAAGCAGGTAAAGAAATTGCATTCTTTGTACAAAAGAAACCCAACAGATGAACACCGTCAAAACTGGTTACGTGCAGCATCTCAGTTTCGTAGACTCAAACAGCGAGATATTCATGAAGAAGAGCATTCTATACTAAACTCCAAATCAGACAATAAATTCTGGTCTTTTGTACGCTCTCGTTTATCGTGTAAATCACAAATTCCAGCTCTAGTCACAGAAGAAAAACGAGTTTTGATTGATTCTAAGGAAAAAGCAGAAGAGTTTAACGGGTTTTTTTTACATCAGTCTTTACATATGACGATGGAGTGAAATTGCAAATAGAGCCAGAAAGAGTGGAACAAAAATTATCAAACATTGATTTTGATGTGCAGACTATTTTTGATCAGTTGAGCTTTGAAAATTTGGGTTTCCAGAGTACTTTCAGTGTGCTTTCGGCATATTCAGTCGATTTAGAATTTCAAGTGAAAAAAAATTTTTTTCGACCTGTTTGGTGGGCCATAACTCGGCTGGAACCCCCTCTAGAAGCACTTTTTTATTTCACAATTTTGTAGCGCTTTTTATCAGCTTCATTTTGGTATAGAATATGGTACTATTGTTCGTGGCCAATCCAGTGAAAATTGGCCTAAAATGTTGAAAACTCATAAAATTCTGGCCTTCCAAATGAGGTAATTTTTCGAGTTTGTAACCTATGAGGCCAATTTTCACTGTATTGGCTACGACCAATCCTAGCATATTCTATACCAAAATGAAGCTTATAAAAAGCGCTACAAAACTATGAAATAAAAGTTCCAGCCGAGTTATGGCCCACCAAACAGGTCGAAAAAAATTTTTTTCCCTTGAAACTCTAAATCCACTGAATATTCCGAAAGCACACTGAAAGTACTCTGGAAACCCAAAATTTCAAAGCTCAACTCCGTTTATTAAGTCAGAAATTCGATTTGGAAAATTATGTCCACAGTAAAACATGCGAATTTTTCGAGTTCGTGATATTTGAGGCCAATTTTCACTGGATTGGCCACGAGCAATTGTGCCATATTCTATACCAAAATGAAGCGTATAAAAAGCGCTACAAAGTTATGAAATAAAAAAGAGCTTCTAGAGGGGGTTCCAGCCGAGTTATGGCCCGCCAAAGAGGTCGAAAAAAATTTTTTTCTTCTAAAACAAAATTGGGCTAAAGATTCTTAAAGTACTCTAAAAGTTACGCAAAAACCCAAATTTTTATCTTCCAACTCCAGCTGGTAGGTTAGAAATTCGAGTTTGAAATTTTGGTCCCATAGTTAAGTGGGCCGATTTTCAGAAGGCTGTATCTCGGGATTGGAGCGTCAAATCCACTAATCCTTTGGGGCCGAAAGACAACTCATAAGTATGTATTAGTGTACCAACCTACAGCTATCTAGCCCAAAGTTTCAATTTTGGGGTCTGAATACTGAGACTCGATCGGTTCAGAGACTGACTCTTAAGATGCATTTTGCGAGAAAGTCAGCTTTGGTGCCGAAGAGAGGGGGCAAGCAGGGCCATCTCACGGATCTGGCTGATATTTATATCTATTAAAATAGAGCACAGTCGAAGACCAACGGTGCATGCCCGGCCACCAGCAACCCCCTAGAACCGGAGCTACACCCCCTCAAAGTTGGGTCGGCAGCAATTTTCGGGCTCATTTTAATAGCTCTGACACCCTCCATTCAAACGATCACCCTTCATTCGTTTCTTACGCTAGGATCTCGACTCGCATATGGTTTTGTAGCTGGTCCAATGGCATTTCATTTTGTGGTACTCCCGTTTCCAGATCGTAGCTGGTTACCGAGATATTCGCCGAAAACTGCGAAATTTCCACAAAATGCCACTCCGTTTTTTTTCGAAAAATCTTTATAACTTTTTGTGCAAAGGCCCTGCCAAGCTAATGTTTTAACAAAAGTTAGGCATGAGTTGGCCAAACAAAATGAGCGCCCCAAAGTGTGCGGTTAGGGGGGAGGGGGGGTGTTTTCGCCTCTCAAATGTGTTCGAAAAAAATTTTTTTCTGCAAAGCTTAGTTGTTAACATACTGTTATATGCAGTTTTGTGTGCTGAGTTCGAAAATGCATTCAGTTTAGCTAGATTCGCTCTGGATCGGGAGAAATTGGCGTCCAAAGTTGAGACCAACCCTTTTTCTTGACTGGCACCACTCGCTAGTATGACCATTAACCGCGGTGCAATGCAGTTTTTCTTACGTAGTTTTTGCTGCTGATTCCGAAAATAACTTTATTTTTGCTCTAAGTTGCCTACTTTTGAAGATATCGGCATTTTTATGATTTGGGAACAAAACGGCTGCACTTGCTACAACATGCTTGTTTGAAAGGTGACTCAATTCAGTCGCATCTAGGGTACAGAGCCATAAAAATTTATATCACCTAATGCAGTTTTTCCCGCTGATTACGAAAATGACATCTGTTTTTCAATCTGACTGCTCCTGAGCTACTTATGTAACTTTTATGCCCTGGTACTCAGACAATAAGTTATCTGTCAAATCCGGACATAATATGGTATCTATCTGGTTCAGTTTTCTCCGCTGATTCAGAATATTATCATATTTTTGCGCTACGGCCACTCTGTCGCAAGTTATGGACCTCCAAAGCTTCATTAAGAAACATGCCGTGAGAAGCTGTAATCCTAAAATAAATGTTCAGCATTCGTGCATTTCTGAAATGAACCTTTTGTCAGTCAATAGTGTACCCGACCTATTTTGACCCGCTGAGTTAAAAAATGGCGTTTCTTTTTCTCTACTGCTATTCAATTTTGAGATATTACTGATCAAACAAAATTTGCATTAATATTCATGTATCTCCAAAACGAGTAACTATAGATTAAAACAAACGCCATTTTTGAACTCAGCGGGTCAAAATAGGTCGGGTACACTATTGACTGACAAAAGGTTCATTTCAGAAATGCACGAATGCTGAACATTTATTTTAGGATTACAGCTTCTCACGGCATGTTTCTTAATGAAGCTTTCAAGGTCCATAACTTGCGACAGAGTGGCCGTAGCGCAAAAATATGATAATATTCTGAATCAGCGGAGAAAACTGCACCAGATAGATACCATATTACGTCCAGATTTAACAGATAACTTATTGTCTGAGTACCAGGGCATAAAAGTTACATAAGTAGCTCAGGAGCAGTCAGATTGAAAAACAGATGTCATTTTCGTAATCAGCGGCAAAAACTGCATTAGGTGATATAAATTTTTATGGCTCTGTACCCTAGATGCGACTGAATTGAGTCACCTTTCAAACGAGCATGTTATAGCAAGTGCAGCCGTTTTGTTCCCAAATCACAAAAATGCCGATATCTTCAAAAGTAGGCAACGTAGAGCAAAAATAAAGTTATTTTCGGAATCAGCAGCAAAAATTAATTGAAGGTATGGATCGTAGGACTGCGTGTATCAGTGAAGCACGTTGACTAGTAGAGTTTACTTGGTGAAACACAACACAAGAAAGGTTACTAACAGCCGCACACAACACAACAGCACAACAGAAAGGGAAGGAATTTAGACAAGTACACAATAAATGATCATCTGTCGCAACATTTCAACAAAATTACATAAGAAAAACTGCATTGCGCCGCAGTTAACGGTCATACTAGCGAGTAGTGCCAGTCAAGAAAAAGGGTTGGTCTCAACTTTGGACGCCAATTTCTCCCGATCCAGAGCGAATCTAGCTAAACTGAATGCATTTTCGAACTCAGCACACAAAACTGCATATAACAGTATGTTAACAACTAAGCTTTGCAGAAAAAAATTTTTTTCGAACACCTTTGAGAGGCGAAAACACCCCCCTCCCCCCTAACCGCACACTTTGGGGCGCTCATTTTGTTTGGCCAACTCATGCCTAACTTTTGTTAAAACATTAGCTTGCCAGGGCCTTTGCACAAAAAGTTATAAAGATTTTTCGAAAAAAAACGGAGTGGCATTTTGTGGAAATTTCGCAGTTTTCGGCGAATATCTCGGTAACCAGCTACGATCTGGAAACGGGAGTACCAGAAAATGAAAGGCCATTGGGCCAGCTACAAAACCATATGCGAGTCGGGATCCTAGCTTAAGAAACGAATGAAGGGTGATCGTTTGAATGGAGGGTGTCAGAGCTATTAAAATGAGCCCGAAAATTGCTGCCGACCCAACTTTGAGGGGGTGTAGCTCCGGTTCTAGGGGGTTGCTGGTGGCCGGGCATGCACCGTTGGTCTTCTACTGTGCTCTATTTTAATAGGTATAAATATCAGCCAGATCCGTGAGATGACCCTGCTTGCCCCCTCAAAGCTGACTTTCTCGCAAAATGCATCTTAAGTGTTTAGGCTAGAGTGCGAACAATACCTGAAAAACCCAATACCCCAATACCCAATCCCAATACCTGAGACCCCCAATACTCCAATACCCAATACTTGCGTAGCTTAGCCAAAAATTGCATTTCAGTGAACAAGTACATTCCAGTAGTGTACACAGGGATTAAAATTTCGAAGAGGCCTCGTTTGGCAATTGTCCAACTAGGGCGAGAAATTTTGAAAAATTACCCTTTAAGCAAGCATTTAGAAGCTGTTTTGGAGGGTAAAATAAGCAGAAATTAACAGTTTTAGTCCATACATGATCTGCTGTATTACAATGTTTCTTATTTTCGGCCGATTTTTCTTTGTACTCCACCGTAAAGGGGTGTACCAGACCCGCACCCCTGGGTACAGTACTAATATTACATTGTACATTCTGTATCACTAAAAATGACAAATTTCGATTGACCCACGAACGTTCATCTTAGAAAAGAACAGAGAAATTGCACTAATTACTAGTGTACTACTTAGAAAAGCGGACAGTATTCTGGAGTCATTCTGGAGATTGCTTTGGAAATCAAGGCCTGCGCTTTAGCTTATAAATTGTCAGCCAATGACCCTGTTCTCAACTGATGCCTGCTAAAAATTGGACTGTCCGCTTGTATTCGTATGCAGTTCAATGACATAGTTTGCAAACAATTGCCCCTTTCGCAAACAGACAGACTACAGCCCAGACACACTGTGTTTTTATGGAAATTGCTTTGGAAATCAAGGCCTGCGCTTTAGCTTATAAATTGTCAGCCAATGACCCTGTTCTCAACTGATGCCTGCTAAAAATTGGACTGTCCGCTTGTATTCGTATGCAGTTCAATGACATAGTTTGCAAACAATTGCCCCTTTCGCAAACAGACAGACTACAGCCCAGACACACTGTGTTTTTATGGAAATTGCTTTGGAAATCAAGGCCTGCGCTTTAGCTTATAAATTGTCAGCCAATGACCCTGTTCTCAACTGATGCCTGCTAAAAATTGGACTGTCCGCTTGTATTCGTATGCAGTTCAATGACATTGTTTGCAAACAATTGCCCCTTTCGCAAACAGACAGACTACAGCCCAGACACACTGTGTTTTTATGGAAATTGCTTTGGAAATCAAGGCCTGCGCTTTAGCTTATAAATTGTCAGCCAATGACCCTGTTCTCAACTGATGCCTGCTAAAAATTGGACTGTCCGCTTGTATTCGTATGCAGTTCAATGACATAGTTTGCAAACAATTGCCCCTTTCGCAAACAGACAGACTACAGCCCAGACACACTGTGTTTTTATGGAAATTGCTTTGGAAATCAAGGCCTGCGCTTTAGCTTATAAATTGTCAGCCAATGACCCTGTTCTCAACTGATGCCTGCTAAAAATTGGACTGTCCGCTTGTATTCATATGCAGTTCAATGACATAGTTTGCGAACAATTGCCCCTTTCGCAAACAGACAGACTACAGCCCAGACACACTGTCTTTTTATGGAGATTGCTTTGGAAATCAAGGCCTGCGGTTTAGCTTATAAATTGTCAGCCAATGACCCTGTTCTCAACTGATGCCTACTAAAAATTGGACTGTCCGCTTGTATTCGTATGCAGTTCAATGACATTGTTTGTAAACAATTGCCCCTTTCGCAAACAGGGACAGAGTACATACTGTGTTAATACCGCGCATACATCGGCTGAGGGGAGGTAGAATACATGTATTCGAATTCTGAGGGGTTAAGGGGTTTGAGGGGATGGTATTGTCAAAATCCAGCATTAAAAAATGCTCGTTTGTGATAAAACTAATTTCACTGACCAGCCACAACTCGTAAACTTTTTTGTAATCGATGCAAATCGACCGATCGTTAGCTTGGTACTGGTTTGACCAGCTCTTATCTTCTGATAAGCTGATAGGCTAACGAACACATATTTGGAGTTTTAGGATACACACTTACTATTCGTAATGACCACAATTCACTCTTTCTAGAAACTTCGCAACAACTCGAGAAAATTTAGCCCTACTCAACGTGTCATTCACCGATGAGGGAAATGTTTGGGTGCTCTGGCTCGGGCTGAGCTCATGTTTTAGGTGGGGGTAGTAAAAACGCTCAAAATAGAAAGTGGTGTTTTTCCAGGCGATTTTGCGGGTCGGGTATTGTCGGGTGGGGGCAGGCAGACTCCTTGTTAGATGTAAAACACTGACAATACCGTATAGTTTCGAATAGATGCCCCCTGAAGCAAGTTTGAAAAAAATAGAAGCCAAATCTCGAATGGGCTTCTACGAACGTAGCCCTTCGGGCATGAGCATTCTGGAATCGGAGTAAATTCGCTGCGGTTCGGTTTTCGGGGATTAGGGGAGAGAAAGGCAACCGCAGCTCTTCGCACGAAGTTGCCTTGCGATTAGGTGTTCAAATTGAAGCTCCTCACTCTTTGTATTTTAAAATTAATTTAATATAATAGTAGGCCCTCAATTTTAATATTAATATAAATTTAATACTATTAAAATGGCACTATTAATAATAAGTAGAGTGCGAACTGGTATTGGGTATTGGGAATTGGGTATTGGGTGTATTGGGGTGTTTTCCAGGTATTGGGTATTGGGTATTGGGGTTTTTACCCCCCAATACCCAATACTAAATTGGACAATTAAAAATAGAGAAAAATCGATGTTGATCTGAAAGTGTTCTGAAAAAAATCGAAAAAGTTGATCGATGATTCGGTTTAGCAAGCTGTTTTCGCGTTAAGGAGCATCCATAAACGACGCCATTCGAAAATCCCGATTTTTCGGAGCCCCCTCCCCCAAAATCGCCTTGCGTCGTTTCTAGGGGATCCCTCCCCCTAAGACGACGTCGTTTTCGGTTTATCTCATTTCTAATGTAATGTAATCTAATGTACTGTAATGTACTAGCACCGTACGTACCCATGGCTATTGCGGTGGTGCACAATTTCCTGCCGTTAGGAAAAAAATCGCCGGAAGTAAGAAACAGGACTGAATTACGAAATATTAAGTACCAATACTGTTAATTTCCGCTAATTTTACGCCTAAAACGGCTTCTAAATGCTTTCTGAAAGGCTAATTTTTCAAAATTTTCTCGCCCTGCTTGGGCAGCGGCCCAACTAGCCTCTTAAAAATTTTGATTGCAGTGCCAAAAACCTTGTGTACACAACTAGAGTGTACCTGTCCACTGAAATGAAATTTTTGGCCCAGCTACGCAAGTATTGGGTATTGGGTATTGGGGTATTGGGGGTCTCAGGTATTGGTATTGGGTATTGGGTATTGGGGTATTGGGTTTTTTAGGTATTGTTCGCACTCTAATAATAAGTTATATTTTAATATTCATATATTAAAAATCACAGCACTGGCACGGAGTACAACGTACAATGTACCTTCCAGGTCGGGTACATACAGAGCATGTAGCAGGGACAGTGGCTGGTTGGTAGTTGAGTCGAACAGTTGCAAATCACCACAACCAACGGCTTCAATGACCCACCACTCGCCAAGTACACAGGAATCGGTGACTTCAAAACACAGTAATTAGTCATAGCAGAATAATGAGAGGTCATGTGGTGGGAGGGAGGCCCCAGAATCCAATAGAACCTGATTTGGTTGCAAACTGCGCGTAGCACTGAGAGCAAGAGCGAAATAAGCAAAAAATTTACTGTCCTCTCCTCAGGCTCAGCTCGAGCTGCGCTGGCTGCTGGGTATTTCTGTTCTGAAAAGACTCAGGAAGGCGCTAGAATGCGTTAGGAATCGTAAAACAAGGCTAGGATACTCAGAACTTGAGCAGGAGTTTTTTCCGCGAGTTTGGAAAAAAACCGAAAAAAAACGGAAAAAACTGGAAAAAACACAGACCGAGGTTTTTTCGGAAAAATATCCATCCCTGTGACTAGGTAGAACAAACAAAAGTTTATGTCAGAACAATTGCGATCTAGCAGCAGCACAAGTACGAATGAATCGTAAAGGGAGAAAATAGAAATGACCGATTGACACAGACTGTCACTTAAGATGCATTTTGCGAGAAAGTCAGCTTTGAGGGGGCAAGCAGGGTCATCTCACGGATCCGGCTGATATTTATATCTCTTAAAATAGAGCACAGTCGAAGACCAACGGTGCATGCCCGGCCACCAGCAACCCCCTGGAACCGGAGCTACACCCCCTCAAAGTTGGGTCGGCAGCAATTTTCGGGCTCATTTTAATAGCTCTGACACCCTCCATTCAAACGATCACCCTTCATTCGTTTCTTAAGCTAGGATCCCGACTCGCATATGGTTTTGTAGCTGTTCCAATGGCCTTTCATATTCTGGTACTCCGGTTTCCAGATCCTAGCTGGTTACCGAGATCTTCACCGAAAACTGCGAAATTGCCGCAAAATGCCACTCCGTTTTTTTTCGAAAAATCTTTATAACTTTTTGTGCAAAGGCCCTGCCAAGCTAATGTTTTAACAAATGTTAGGCATCAGTTGGCCAAACAAAATGAGCGCACTAAAGTGTGCTGTATAGGGGGGGGTATGGGGGGGTGTTTGGCCTCTCAAAGGTGTTCGAAAAAAAATTTTTTCTGCAAAACTTAGTGGTTAGCATACTGTTATATGCAGTTTTGTGTGCTGAGTTCGAACATGCATTTAGTTTAGCCAGACTCGCCCTGGATCGGGAGAAATTGGCGTCCAAATTTGAGAACAACCCTTTTTCTTGACTGGCACTACTCGCCAGTATGACCATTAACCCCGGTGCAATGCAGTTTTTCTTATGTAGTTTTTGCTGCTGATTCCGAAAATAACTTTATTTTTGCTCTACGTTGCCTAATTTTGAAGATATCGGCATTTTCATGACTTGGGAAGAAAACGGCTGCACCTGTTATAACATGCTCATTTGAAAGGTGACTCAATTCAGTCGCATGTAGGGTACACAGCCATCAAATTTATATCACCTAATGCAGTTTTTGCCGCTGATTACGAAAATTACATCTGTTTTTCAATCTGACTGCTCCTGAGCCACTTATGTAGTTTTTATGCCCTGGTACTCGGACAATAAGTTATCTGTCAAATCTGGGTATAAAATGGTGTCTATCTGGTGCAGTTTTTTCCGCTGATTCAGAATATCATCGTATTTTTGCGCTACGGCCACTCAGTCGCAAGTTATGGACCTCTGAAATTTTATTAAGAAACATGCCGTGAGAAGCCATAATCCTGAAATAAATGTTCAGCATTCATGCATTTCTGAAGGGAACCTTTTGTCAGCCAATAGTATATCCGACCTACTTTGATCCGCTGAGTTCAAAAATGGCGTTTGTTTTCATCTATAATTACTCCTTTTGGAGATATATGAATATTAATGCAACTTTTGTTTGACCAGTAATATCTCGAAATTGAACAGCAGTAGAGAAAAACAAAGGTCATTTTTGAACTCAGCGGGTCAAAATAGGTCGGGTACACTATTGACTGACAAAAGGTTCCCTTCATAAATGCATGAATGCTGAACATTTATTTCAGGATTACGGCTTCTCACAGCATGTTTCTTAATGAAACTTCAGAGGTCCATAACTTGCGACGGAGTGGCGTAGCGCAAAACCATGATGATATTCTGAATCAGCGGAAAAAACTGCACCAGATAGAAGATACCACGTTACGTCCATATTTGACAGATAACTTATTGTCTGAGTACCAGGGCATAAAAATTACATAAGTGGCTCAGGAGCGGTCAGATTGAAAAACAGATGTAATTTTCCTAATCAGCGGCAAAAACTGCATTAGGTGATACAAATTTGATGGCTGTGTACCCTACATGCGACTGAATTGAGTCACCTTTCAAACGAGCATGTTATAACAAGTGCAGCCGTTTTCTTCCCAAATCATGAAAATGCCGATATCTTCAACACTAGGCAACGTAGAGCAAAAATAAAGTTATTTTCGGAATCAGCAGCAAAAACTACATAAGAAAAACTGCATTGCACCGCGTTTAATGGTCATACTAGCGAGTAGTGCCACTCAAGAAATAGGGTTGGTCTCAACTTTGGACGCCAATTTCTCCCGATCCAGAACGAGTCTAGCTAAACTGAATGCATTTTCGAACTCAGCACACAAAACAGCATATAACAGTATGTTAACCACTAAGCTTTGCAGAAAAAAAATTTTTTCGAACACCTTTGAGAGGCCAAACACCCCCCATACCCCCCTATACAGCACACTTTAGTGCGCTCATTTTGTTTGGCCAACTCATGCCTAACTTTTGTTAAAACATTAGCTTGGCAGGGCGTTTGCACAAAAAGTTATAAAGATTTTTCGAAAAAAAACGGAGTGGCATTTTGCGGCAATTTCGCAGTTTTCGGTGAAGATCTCGGTAACCAGCTAGGATCTGGAAACGGGAGTACCAGAATATGAAAGGCCATTGGAACAGCTACAAAACCATATGCGAGTCGGGATCCTAGCTTAAGAAACGAATGAAGGGTGATCGTTTGAATGGAGGGTGTCAGAGCTATTAAAATGAGCCCGAAAATTGCTGCTTACCCAACTTTGAGGGGGTGTAGCTCCGGTTCCAGGGGGTTGCTGGTGGCCGGGCATGCACCGTTGGTCTTCGACTGTGCTCGATTTTAAGAGATATAAATATCAGCCGGATCCGTGAGATGACCCTGCTTGCCCCGTCTCTTCGTCACCAAAGCTGACTTTCTCGCAAAATGCATACTGTTGTTTGGTATTGGGTTTTCCGTTTGTGTATGTGTATGTGTATGTGTATACACATTTACCTTCAAATGTGTATGGTAATTTGTGTATACACATTCAACAAAACAATGTGTATTTTTGTGTATATTTGTGTATGTGTATTCTACTGAAAATGCTAATTTTTTAGTAGATTTTGAGCCAGAAATGCTAAGAAAATCAAATCTCTCAATGTCTGTTGCTTTAAACCTTGGATAGCTTTGAAATCGAGTTACTTTGGCCATTTGAAGGCTTTATCATGATATCTACCGTTTATTACTGCAGCAAAAACATCGAAATTTTACGATTCTGTTTGAAATTTTAGCGACTTTTCCTGATCAAATACACATACACAAAAATACACATTTCGAGTAGTGTTTGTGTATGGTAATGTGTATCTGAATTTTCAATGTGTATGTGTATGTGTATGTGTATACACATTGAAAAAACAATGTGTATTTTTGTGTATGGTAAATGTGTATGTGTATACACAAACAACAGTAAAAATGCATCTTAAATTAGCATACAGCGTAACCAAAATTGAATACACTTACGTACATATGTACTACCAAGAATGTATAAGGGAAGAATGTTCCACTGCGCGGCCAGCCGCTTGCAGCAGCGTGCCCATGCGCTGCAACAAAATTTCGGGAGGGTGACCGAATTTCGGCTCCCTCCCCTCCCTCTCCCGAATGACGGCCTAAGTCTGTTCGTGTCTGGAGCGATTGGTAGGCACACGGTCACCCTCCCGAAAAACCCTTAGGCGCCGTCAGGGCTGTTTGTTTTCCGGAAAAAACTCAATCCGGTTTTTTTCCAAAAGTTATTTTCCGAGATGACAGAAAAATTTTTTTAACAATCGCTTTTTATTGCAGAATTCAACGAAATAGCGTGAGTCTTATTACAAAATGCACTAATTTCATCTTTTAGAGTAGTAATTTGATTTTAAAACACCAAAAATACAATAATAAAAGTTGCCTGAAAATGGCACCGGTATTTTTTGCGAAAAACAGCTAAGTTATGCCATGGAAATGCTTGTAAGGGTTCTATTAACCTAAATTCGAAGTATTTGCAGCGAATTTAAGCAGTTATTTTGCCTATTTCCTTTAAAAACTTGCTTGAGTTTTTTTAGTTTTTTCCGAGCCCCTCGGAAAAAAACCGGTTTTTTTCCGGAAAAAAAACGAAAAAAACCGAGGAAAAAACCGACCCAACAGCCCTGGGCGCTGTATTGCAAGCGAATCCGATTTTGGCCGCTCGCGAGAGTTTTATCAAATTCAGCAGAGTTCTCTCTGAAATAATCAGCTGATATCCGGCTGAACAACGGATAGAAACATGTATTTAACATACTAGCTCTACTAGTATATACTGGTATGCGTTGCTGATGACAAAACTAACGCATAAAACATACACATACGCGCGCAGCCAAAATTTCTTGCGTCTTCCTTGCTTGCTTCTTTCCTACTATGATTGACTTTACAAGCATGTAACTCAAATCTAAAAGTCAGAAAAGGCTATACGTAGCTTTCAACTGATTAAGTAGAACCTTTTCATTAATAATGATTTGCGTCCATCCACTCCGAGAAAAAGAAATCGCTGTTGGAGTACGTCGAAAAAAGACGATATACATAGACGAGTCTGGGCGTTTACGCAAACTTTCAATTGTATAGCAGCCAGGGATGAGGGGGGAACGGCGTTAAGAAAGGAGGACGCCTACCGCTCAAATCGTGCGATACATTTTCTTTGCAGGCGCAAGAAATACCATGTATTTTTAGAAGAAACTCGTTTTAGGAGGGACGATCCCTAGTGGCTGAGTAACAAACAAAATGAAATGTTGTTATTGTATATTTCCCCCAATTTGTTTTAGCTTTCTTTTTGCTTAATCTTCGCTCTCAATAATCGTGATGCGACAATGAGCGGCCAAAATCGGGTTCGATTGCAATATGGCGCTTAGGTCCTCCAATCATACATGTAACAGGGGGGTCTGGGGGGTCTGCCCCCACCCGACTTAGGCCAGACCCCCCCCGGATGGGACCCCCCCCCGAGACGATTTCACCGACCCCCCCTCCGATTTTTCTGGCAAGTAAATTTTCGAGCAAATTTTTGCAATTTTTTACACTTTCACACACAAAAATTGCCAAAATCGCCTGCAAAACAACACTTTTTAGCTGTATTTCAGCCCAAATTAGCGATTTTTGGCGATTTTTCTCGATTTTTGAGCGTTTTTTAGTGCCCACCCCCCTCCCCCAAAATTTTGGCTCAGACCCCCAACCCCCCTCCCCCATCGGCGGATGACCTGTTACATGTATGCCTCCAATGATTTAAAGGCTAGATTGTCCACCACCATAGACGTAACAGAGGGCGGTCTGCCCTACCTGGAAGAGCCTGACCTTCCAATCGGAGACCCTTGAATCGATTTTTTCCGATCTTGCTCTGCAAGCCATTTTCTAGCAAATTTTTGCGATTTTTTAGAATTTAACCACGAAAATTGCTAAAATCGCCTGTAAAATTGAATGCATTTTTAGCAGTATTTCAGCCCTAATTAGCGATATTTTGCGATAATTACCATTTTTGAGAGTTTTTTAGTACCCAATCACCTCCCCCTAAACCGATGACGTCATTTTGCCACAGCCCCCAGGGACTACAAATTGACTACTAACCACTAACTACAAACTCGGATCGCGGGCTGAATTGACTACTAACCACTAACTACAAACTGGAAAGCCTGAAAGTTTGGACTACTAACCACTAACTACAAACTAAAATTTGGTAATGAACTAGGTCTAGTTGGGGGAATGGGGGGTATTTCCCCCAGGCCCGATTTTCGGAGAAAATTCCCCCCCCAGCCGGATTCTGGGGGGAATTTTTTGAAACCCTATTTTGGGTTCGTAAACCTGAAAACAGGGTTCCCAGAAGCCCTGATTAGGGTTTCAGAAACCCAACTTGGGTTCCGGAGCCCTAGTTTGGGTTTCAAAAACCCTAAATAGGGTTCCGGAACCCTGTTTTGGGTTTCAAAAACCCTAAATAGGGTTTCGAAACCCTGCTTTGAGTTACTGAAACCCTAAATAGGGTTCCGGAACCCTATTGTGGGTTACTGAAACCCTACTTAGGGTTCCGGAACCCTAATTTTGGTTCCTGAAACCCTAAATAGGGTTACTGAAACCCTAATTTGGGTTACTGAAACCCTAAATTGGGTTCCAGAACCCTAATTTGGGTATCTGGAGGGCCAAAATAGGGTTCCGGAACACTAATTTGGGTTACTGAAACCCTAATTTCGGTTACTGAAACCCTAAATAGGGTTCCGGAACCCTAATTTGGGTTCCTGAAACCCTAAATTGGGTTTCTGGAGGGCCGAAATAGGGTTCCGGAACCCTAATTTGAGTTACTGAAACCCTAAATATGTAGGGTTCTAGAACCCTAATTTGGGTTTCTTGAGGCCCAAAATAGGGTTCCGGAACCCTAATTTGGGTTTTTAAATCTCTAAAGAAGGTTCCAGAAATGCATTTTATCTGTATTATGTCGAATAAAATGGGTTTTTTTGCACGTTTTAAAGCAAAATTAGCTTTTTTTGCACATTTTAAATTAAAAATAACGCTTTTTCCACGTTTTACAGCAAAAATAGGCTTTTAAACGGAATTTTTGCACTTTAGACAGGATTTTTAGCCCCATTTTTAGTCCTCAAATCAAAACCCTGTTTTGAGCCCAAAAAAGGTCGCTGAAACCCCCTTTGGGCATAGCGCTATTTTGGATCAGAAAAATTCCCCCCGCCCCACCCGAAAACCCAGCTACATGTATGCAAATTACCATACACATTTGACAGTAAATATGTATATATCGATATATCGATATCGATATCGAAAAGTCGATATATCGACCCTTTTTCCAATATCGATATCGATATCGCGATATTTCGCATCGATATTTTCGATATTTTTGTGTGCGGAAAGGTAGGAAAAAACAAAACTGACACCAAGTTTATTTCTCTGGAACAGTAAAAAAAAACAGTTTTTCCTGGACAACTCAGAAATCGATGGTACAGTCAAACCTAGCAGTTTTGGCATGATAGCTCTCAGAAACATCAATTTCTCGGTATTCTCAGCTTTTAGACAGCAACGCTCAAGTTCTTAAACGTCTGCCTGCAGCAACACTGAAGAGCTGCTCACTCCGCAGACTTGAAGCAGGAGGGCAGAAGCAGATATTGGCTAGCATTTTGGCTGAGGGGTGGCAAATTTTCAAATCCTATGGGGGTACCGCCGGGCTGACGAGTGGTTGAAACGATCGTAAGGAAAAAAGTCGGATTTTTACTAAAGTCAAGCTTTTTGGCTTATTTATCATTAAAATAAGTTAAAATACGCTATTCTGTCTGAGCTCATTTATGCCTAGGGTGAGGCTGAGGGTGGGGCATCGGCCTGAGAGGTCAACATTTCCATTGAAGGGCTTCAGAAGGGCGACTACCTTTTTTGTGCTTCTCTACTTAATTGATATCAGATTGCTAATTGCATCAGTGCTTGACTGATAAGCAGTGAGAGCAGTTTGCTCTTTCAAATTTTCAGTTTTTCTTGCATAACTATAACTATAAATATCGATATCGATATCGATAGATATTGAGCTGAAAATATCGATATCGATGTCGATATCGAATATCGACAAGTTTTGATATCGTCGGAACACTACCAAACATACATGTCGTTCGGGGGTAAAGGGGGGCCGCCCCCAAGCCTGATTTTTCGGCAAAAGTCCCCCCAGCGGATTTTTTGGGGGACCTGAAAACCCACTTTTGGATTCCAAAGTAAAGAAAATTTTAGCCCAGACAATATATTCTGCAGCACAAAAATTAGGTTTTCGCCTACCCTAGAACCCAAAACCGGGTTTTTGTAAGGCTTAGAAATCCTAAATAGGGTTTTCAGGTTACTTTTAAACCCTGATTAGGGTTTTTAGGCTACTTTTAAACCCTAACAGTGTTTTAGGTTACTTTCAAACCCTGATTAGGGTTTTCAGGTTACTTTGAAACCCTAAACAGGGTTTTCAGGTTATGTACTTTCAAATCCTGATTAGGGTTTTCAGGTTACTTTGAAACCCTGATTAGGATTTTCAGGTTACTTTTAAACCCTGATTAGGGTTTTTAGGCTACTTTTAAACCCTAACAGGGTTTTTAGGTTACTTTCAAACCCTGATTAGGGTGCTTAGCTTAGGTTACTTTTAAACCCTAAACAGGGTTTTTAGCTTACTTTTAAACCCTGATTAGGGTGCTTAGCTTAGGTTACTTTTAAACCCTAAACAGGGTTTTTAGCTTACTTTTAAACCCTGATTAGGGGTTTTAAGTTACCTTGAAACCCTGATTTGGGTTTTCAGGTTACTTTTAAACCCTAAACAGGGTTTTCAGGTTACTTTCAAACCCTGATTAGGGTTTTTAGGTTACTTTTAAACCCTGATTAGGGTTTTTAGGTAACCTTGAAACCCTGATTAGGGTTTTCAGGTTACTTTTAAACCCTGACTAGGGTTTTCAGGTTAGTTTCAAACCCTGATTAAGGTTTTCAGGTTTCTTTGAAACCCTCGTTAGGGTTTTTAGGCTACCTAAAGAGGGTTTTCAGGTTACTGTCAAACCGTAAACAGGGTTTTCAGGTTACTCTAGAAGCCCTGGTTAGGGTTTTCAAGTTACTTTGAAACCATAAACAGGGTTTAGCACTGGTTATAAAGCCTAGAGAGGGTATTTAGGTTGATTAGAAATAAACCCTAAACAGGGTTTAAGATACAGTTGGTAGGTATACCTGAACCTGAACCTGAAACCTGGGTATTAACCTGAAAAGTGTGAACCTGAACCTGAACCTACTTGAAAATAAAAGTACTTACCTGACACCTACTAGGTCGGTACCTACTTTTCAGGTTTTTCTTGTCTTAAACTTCCCGGTACAAGTAGCACGTACTGTCAGTTGGTTAGATCAGATCAGGGTTGTATATTTTTCCGAAAAAAACCTCGGCCTGTTTTTTTCCAGTTTTTTTCCGGTTTTTTTCCGGTTTTTTTCCTAAATCGCGGAAAAAAACTCCAGCCCAAGTTCTGAGTATCCTAGGCTGGTTTTATGATTCCTAACGCTTTCTAGCGCCTTCCTCAGTCTTGTTAGACCAGAAATACACGTGTTACATTGATATAAATCACGAAACAGGCATGAAACAGTGCCTGACAGGTTCCATAAATAACGCTATATGCAAATTTTCTTACAGCAGTTTGCATTTTTGTTTTTTCATGCCAAATTTGGTCTTTTTTGTTGTTTTTCTAACAGTTTTGAGTCAGTATGGCCTATTATACACAACAAAGTCCATTTTTTTAATGAAAAATGACGTAAATTAGCTATTTTTAGCTTGAGTTTTTTTCCGCGATTTATGTTTTTTTCCGACCCTTAGGAAAAAAACCGGTTTTTTTCCGGAAAAAAACAGTTTTTTTCCGGTGTTTTTTTCCCAACTCACATCCCTGGATCAGATATTGTTTGACGCTCTACAGTTTTGTTCTTAAAAATGGTTAGCGTGAAGCGTATACAGTCATGTCTCGTTAATCCGGACCTCGTTAATCCGGCTATTCGCCTTCCGGACAAGATTAGGCCAGGTCCCAATTTTCCCCCATGTTATATGACTCGTTAATCCGGATCCGGATTCGTTAATCCGGACAGAAGATTTTGGGTCCCAACATCGAAATTTGTATGGTAAAGTGATTCGTTAATCCGGATTTGGTTAAATTGGACAAATTCCATGCGCAATTTTTCAATTTAGGTGTGAATTTTCAAATAAATAATGCTTTTCTTTGAGTCAGAATGTGATTATTTTTGCCTTTTTAGGAGCTATAATCAGCTGAAATAAGTTTTTGGGTTTTAATTAGGAGGTACAGCTGCAGAATCTGATGTGCAACTAACAAAAAGTTGTCATTTAGACCTTTCACCTGAAAAACAGTGTTTTAGCTTTGATTCGTTAATCCGAAAATTCGATAATCCGGACAAAATTGGCCGGTCCCAACTTGTCCGGATTAACGACATGACTGTAATGCACATTATCTGCACCTACGTGTACTGTAACTTCAAAATGAAGGAGAATATACGGAAAAGACCCATCCGGAAATTGACTTTATGAAAGCTTGTCTTCCTTTATGCCTAAGCCTAAGCTTTAGTTTGTTTGTTGAACGTAAGCTTAAACGTCAGCTAGTAGAACTTACGTAAGCCTGAGCCTTAGCTTGATGCCCGAACTTAGAGTTTGAAATGAACGTTTGTGGAGTGCGTGGGGTGCGTGCCTGGCGATCGGTCCGTCATACCGCAAAAAATTGTTTGGCGTTTTTCTCGTTTTTGTCGAATTGTTGGTTTGTAAATTTCGATTGCTTTGAACATGGATCGTTTTCTTATGAAAAGGAACAGGAGCGCTATTGATTTAGCTCATAGCCGAAAATTTTTGTCTTTATTTAAAAGTACCCAATATTCGATTTTAAAGGCATTTTCTTCAACCGGAACAGGGTTTTTAAGGCATTTTTAATGCAAAAAGAGGGTTTTTATAGCTTTTTCGGTCCAAATAGCCATTTTTCGCTGCAGAATCGCTAAAAACGACAAAACCCATCTTTGGACCCAAAAAAGGTCGCAAAACCCACTTTGGACTTGGTCCCAAAACCCTATTTGGGACTTGAAAAAGGTCCCCCCACGGAAAAACCAAGCGACATGTACGATGCCAAACAGCAGTAGCGCGACCTGTTATCTGACAGACAGCTGTACAGTATGCATTTCAGCTGGCTCAGCCTGTCAAATACAGTAAACACGTGCAGCCAGTGTGTCTACCGAAAAGTGATGCACAGCTAACCAAAGGAACCAAGGTTACACTGACGGGCTGGGGAGATCAAAAGGGTAAGACTAGAACTATTTTATAACTGCAGAGTTTGAGATGCTCGGGTGGCCCGAATTTCTTAAAGTTGCTTGGAGACAGAGAGGATTTCGGCATGGTTATTGGCGACTTAATGAGTACATTGAAATTTAGAATGCATTATCTGATGAAACTCGGAGTGCTTCCTCATTAACAAAATTTACCCAACACCTTAGAACCGAAACTTATAATTTGCTACCGTTCCTAACACTTAGGCGGTCTAAGATACAACTGGGTCGTCACTGAGCTGTGTCTGTCCTACCACCAGACGGTGCGAATAATATTTGATTGATTGACATAGTAAACTGGGCAATGCCCCCTTGATAATTCCGTTCTTCTGGCTTTGTATGTACTTCTTGCAATTATGTACTTATGGCTTTGTTTCTTCACGATGGACAGCTTTTATTCACTTTAAAAACAGATAATTGTGTGCTAAAATCGGTCAATTTAGCTAAGACCACGGTCTTTTAACTGTAAAATCAGTGTCGATGATGAACCCAGTTTTCTGACCACCTATTAGAAGACCATGGTCTTATTTACTGGAAACAAAAACCTATTATAAGACCATGGTCTTCTAACTATAGTGGTCTTATAAGCGGAAATCTCCGGTAAGTCGGGCGGGGTGGGTGGGGGCATACTCCAGACCCCCTGTTACATGTGTGATCTGTTGTATGCTCAGGCTATCTGTGAGTGGTTCCACTGTATGTTTAGTTTATATGTTTGAAAATGCTACTTAAAATTTTCTTTAGGTTTCCTTTGGAAATGGACATTCGGCTAAATTACTGAAGGCAAAGGCATAAACATGTGTATGTACATACTACGGGGGACTGTATTGAAATTGTATTAGGGCAGCAATCATCCTCAGGCCTCTAGTATGCATCTAAAAAGCCTAGATTACAAAGTTAGAAAACTAAGAACATAATAATAGGTCAAAAAGGTTGTTTAGTGAAATTTCTGAATGTTTCTAAGATTACGCATACGCAATACGCAAAATACCCATTAGTTTTTGCAATGCGTATACGCAAACTCATACGCTTTTGTAGATGTTATACGTATTTGGAAAATCCGGTGGTATTAAACAACACTATTTATGCGTCTTCCAGAGGGCTCCCGACAAGGTAGCGATGAATTGCGCCAGGTCTCGGTCAACATGGTCGACTTCAATGAGTGCAAGGCCGTGGGTGGCGACTACGAAGGAATCCTGAAAGAGACGTCGATTTGTGCCGCTGGTGCAGGCAAAGACACCTGTCAGGTATGCAGTTTTAGTGCGTAACAGTTGATCAATGTATAAACGGATCTGGTCGCAAAATCGAGGGAGGGTAAAATTGTTCTAAAATAGCAGAGAATCTTTTTTCTTCCTGGCTAAAAATCGCTTAAAAACCTGAACTAAAGGCTGAAATACCGCCAAAAATCCCGTTAGCAATTTTTCTATCCGAAATTGTAAAAAATGGACTAAAATTGCTTCACAGAAAGATAGTAAATTGCTGGTGTTCAGGGTGATTCTGGCGGACCGTTGGTGCGCAAAACCAATCAGAAATGGTACCAGTACGGAGTGGTTTCTTGGGGACTTGGTTGTGCCGAGGAAGGGGCTCCAGGTTAGTGGCTATTCTATGTTTTTCGCAATTTGGGCACAGCAGGACAGCCAGGTCTCGTCGTATAGGTTTTGTCTTGGCTACTTTAGTGGGCGAAATTCAAATTTTGGTGAAAAATACATTTTTGACAATATATTCAGAGATTTCGACGATTTCGACTAAAATTGGACTTTTTTTGTAAAGATCGCTCTCCGTAGTTTAATCAAACGCACTCCCAACATGCTTAGGCCCCCCGATTTTACACAAAATACATAGTACTATACTACCGGTAAAGACCTCGGGGCCAATCCTCGTTTCCTGTGCACATCTGGGCCCAATTTCTCACCTACATGTAAAATGTCAAGTTAAAGTCAGTTCTGTTGTGCATTACATGTAGGTAGACATAACGCACTTTACTGTTTGAAAGATTGCTACATTATATCACATACATTAGCCGGGAAAAATGGAGGGGTATGTGGCTTTTCGGCGGGGGATTTGGACTTTGGAGCGTATAAAATCGCTTTCCCAAAATTTTGGCTAGCGAGTAGGTGAACCCCTGCCCATGTATGGTACGTGATGTACATACGTATGTAGTGTAAATTGTGTGAACGTTTAGGTGTCTATGCTCGAGTGTCAAACTACTGTGGATGGATAGAAAAAGTTGCAGGAACCAACTTTTGCTCGTAGAGCAGAGCAGAGCACTTTGATAATTAGGCTTTGTGGTTTTATTTGGCATGGCAATGGCGTATAACGCAATAAAATGTAATCGTATTGGCTTTGTGTTTAAGTAAACTAAACATCTGCCTTCAATCTTGAAAGCGCGGCAGCGCGCCAAAGCCCGCAAAAATGTATTATTGACAGTTTATTTGTTTGGTGCGCGCTGAGCTTTCTATATACGAGACTTGAAAATTGCTTTTTTTTGTTTTGTACAAGAACGCGTTTTACAGGTCTGTGCCTGTGGGAACATTGGTATTGTTTAGGTTCAAAGATGGAAGTCATGTTGACGCATGATATGGTGATGGTTTGAATGCATATAGATTTGTCAGTTAAAATTTTAAAGCGATTAAAGGGTGTTCCGTTGTATGCTATGCTAAGTATACTGGTTTTTAAAAGTGTGAGTGTAGGCTGAGGAATATCTGACGTCGAGCGGAAAACCAGCAGGGTAGATCAATGTTCGCATTAATTTGGTGGGCGTAAATTTTGACTTTTCTATGTACGATGGAATGTATCAATGTTGAAGGGTGGCCAGGTATTTAGTATTTGTTTTTGACGCCCAGTTCTGCTGCGTTCATTGCGACGGCGATGACGGACGAAACTTGGTATGGAGTGTTTGAGATTTGGATTGGAAACTATGCCTTACAATGCGTAAAAATTAGACGCTCCTGAACATGATGAACACGAACTTGTTGTTTTACGCTTCAAGGATGGTTTTTAGGGAGATCTCTTGCTGTCAGATTGATCAGTGGACAGCAGTGCTTGTTTTATAGTTGATTATTCTTTTTAATATTATAAGCACAGGGAAAACGACTCTTTCCATATGGCTAACGCGATCTGCTAACGCGCGTTAGCAGATCGCGTTAGCTGCGTCTTGTAACCGCGTTAGCTGCGTCTTGTCATCGCGTTAGCTGCGTCTTGTAACCGCGTTAGCTTCGTCTTGTCATCGCGTTTAACTATCGTAACGCGGTCCGCGTTTTAAGAGTCAGTGTCTGATTCGGTCGAATCTTGGTATTCAGACCCAAAATTGAAAGTTTGGCGTAGATGGCTGTAAGTTGGCACAGTAATACTACTTGATGAGTTATTCAACTGCTGCTGAGGAATTCCCAATTCGACGCTCCACGCTCGAGATATAAGCCCGCGAAAATCGGCTTGCTTAACTATGGGACGAAAATTTCCAACTTGAATTTCTTTCTTACTGACAAGGGTTGGGACTTAAAAATTGGGGCTTTTAGGTAACTTTTCGAGTAGATTAAGAATCTTTAGTCCAAAATTGTTTTCGATGAAAAAAATTTTTTTCGCCCCCCTTTGGAGCCCCCCAGCTGGACTGGAACCTCCCCTAGATGCATTTTTTTATTTTAGAGTTTCGTAGCGCTGTTCAAGACCTACGTACATTTTGGTATAAAATATTCAAGATTTGAGAGGTAGGTTTTTGAGAAAATTCACTTTGAATGTCCAAAACCTGGAAAAATCGCCAACTTTCAGTGTGCTCAAAATGTCGTAAACGATTCCTAGCCTTTAAATCGTAACTGAGACCTAAAAATTGGGGCTTTTAGGTAACCTTTCGAGTAGATTAAGAATTTTCAGTCCAAAATTGTTTTCGATGAAAAAATTTTTTTTCGCCCCCCCCCTTTGGAGCACCCCAGCTCGACTGGAACCCCCCTAGATGCATTTGTTATTTTGGAATTTCGTAGCGCTATTCAAGATCTACATTTTGGTGTAAAATATTCAAGATTTGAGAGGTAGGTTTTTGAGAAAATTCACTTTGAATGTCCAAAACCTGAAAAAATCGCCAACTTTCAGTGTGCTCGGAAATGTCGCAAACGATTCCTAGCCTTTAAATCGTAACTGAGACCTAAAATTGGGGCTTTTAGCTAACTTTTCGAGTATATTACGAATTTTCAGTTAAAAATTGTTTTCGATGAAAAAAAGTTTTTTCGCCCCCCTTTGGAGCCCCCCAGCTCGACTGGAACCCCCCCCCCAGATGCATTTTTTATTTTAGAATTTCGTAGCGCTATTCAAGACCTACATTTTGGTATAAAATATTCAAGATTTGAGAGGTAGGTTTTTGAGAAAATTCACTTTCAATGTACAAAAACCTGCAATTTGTCCCTATTGTCTGGCGATTTTATTCATTCAAAGTCAATTTTCTCGAAAACCTACAATCAAATCTTGAATATTTTATACCAAAATGTAGCACTTGAATAGCGCTACGAAATCCCAAAATAACAAATGCATCTAGGGGGGTTCCAGTCGAGCTGGGGTGCTCCAAAGGGGGGGGGGGCGAAAAAAAAATTTTTTCATCGAAAACAATTTTGGACTGAAAATTCTTAATCTACTCGAAAAGTTACCTAAAAGCCCCAATTTTTAGGTCTCAGTTACGATTTAAAGGCTAGGAATCGTTTACGACATTTTGAGCACACTGAAAGTTGGCGATTTTTCCAGGTTTTGGACATTCAAAGTGAATTTTCTCAAAAACCTACCTCTCAAATCTTGAATATTTTATACCAAAATGTACGTAGTCTTGAACAGCGCTACGAAACTCTAAAATAAAAAAATGCATCTAGGGGAGGTTCCAGTCCAGCTGGGGGGCTCCAAATGGGGGCGAAAAAAATTGTTTCCATCGAAAACAATTTTGGACTAAAGATTCTTAATCTACTCGAAAGGTAACCTAAAAGCCCCAATTTTTAAGTCCCAACCCTTGTCAGTAAGAAAGAAATTCAAGTTGGAAATTTTCGTCCCATAGTTAAGCAAGCCGATTTTCGCGGGCTTATATCTCGAGCGAGGAGCGTCGAATTAGGAATTCCTCAGCAGCAGTTGATTAACTCATCAAGTAGTATTAGTGTGCCAACTTACAGCCCTCTATGCCAAACTTTCAATTTTGGGTCTGAATAGGGCAAAGGGCCAAGACTCGATCGAATCAGACACTGACTCTTAAATCGCGTTAGCACATCGCTAATACGTTAAACGCGCTTCTGCTTAAACACTGCAAAAAGCGGATGCACAGGGAAAACGACTCTTTCCATACAGCTAACGCGATGTGCTAACGCGATTGTTTCCAACGATCTGCTAATGCGCGTTAGCAGATCGCATTTAACTTCTCAGCAGTGAGAGGCGCCCGGGCGCGTTAGCACATCGCTGATGCGTTAAACGCGATCTTGTTATGTGATTTGCTAACGCTAGTTACTAAAACCAAAACCAAAACTAAAAATTTGAGGATTTTTCAACTTTGAAGCCATATTTCACCACTTTCTTCCACGGGTCAGAAAATGTGGCTTATACCAAACTGTAGGGAATTGATAGCACTACAATATTCTGAAATAAAAAAAAACGGTGTGGGGGGTTCCAGACGAGCTAGGGGGCTCCAAAAGGGGTCGAAAAAAATTTTTTTCATTGAAAATGGAATTCGACCGTTGATTCTAAAAGTACTCTAAAAGTTACCCTAAACCACCAATTTTTAAGTCCCAATACTGATTAGTGCGCTAGAAATTCGATTTTGAAATTTTGGTCCCATAGTTAAGCGGACCGATTTTCAGAAGGCCGTATCTCGAGCGTGGAGCGTCGAATCGGGATATCCTTTGCGGTGGTTATATAACCTATCCATACGTATTAGTCCTCCAACTTTGAGCCCTCCACGCCAAAGTTTCATTTTTGGGTCTGAATACTGAAACTCGATTGGCCCAGAGACTGACTCTTAATATGTTTTATAAATTTCGATATTTTCCCACTGTAGGTGGGGGTTGGTGCAAAAACTTCGCCTAGCGAAAACAAAAGCAAAAACCGAATGCGAAATACTTCTTTGCAAAATCCTGAAAATGCTGCTGAGTCAGGCATTAGAAATGTTTCTATTGCACTGTTGTACCGCACAACCAATTCTGCATGATTTTTGGCCGATTTTAGCTTTCCCGGACCCAGCCGGGCCGGGCCGGGCCGGGCGCCCTGGCACAAAATGGCAACCGAGCCAAGCTGCACCCGGCTGTAAATTTGAAAATCCGGAGCGGGCCGTCAAAAAATCGGCCTGCGCACGTCTCCACATGTTAATAGGTAGAGAGTACGCATTCTTCCGTTTGATGCTGCCAATTGAGAATCCCTATCTTATTGCGCCCCACTCAAAAATTTGCATGCTACAATGTATTAGCCGCCTGTTCCTACTCAACTGTTTACGGCTGTCACAGGAAAGGAGCAGCAAATAAAGAACGTTCTCTCCATTGTATATATCCAACTACGTCGCCTCGTCTGAAATTGAGAAACAAACAGTACTTCTTTTGCAGTAAGTTTCCTTTTTATTTTACTCTTTCCTCATTTTGTTTAACCACTCAGTGTCATATCATAGCTAGTAGGTCTTCACATTAAAAAGAATATTATATAAACTCAAGCATGTACATTATATGCTAATATTTTAAAACCACCGAATTGTAATATTCCCATATCAGATAAATTTTTTGTATATTTTCTGAAATACGTTCTACTAAAGATTCAAATTCGTAAAACTATACTTTTCAACTATGTACGTTCGAAACACTTGTCAATTGCTGATTTCTATATTGTTTCCTCTTTCAGTCACAACCATGGCTACACCAGTGAAGCGCACGCTTTCAGTTCCTTCCAATCCATCACCAACTAAGCGGTTGTGAACGGCAACTAAACAGATCACAGTTTTCTCACCGAGTCCGATGCACACTGAAGGACTGAACAAGCGAAATGTCTTCTGGCTGTTTGTCTCCGAGCCATTGTACTCGAAGACAGAGGCATTGACATGGTTGGCAAACCAGGAAATCAGTTCGAGAAAAAAAATTAATTTCTAATTATACCACATTACATGACATCTGTACTACTAACCAGAGTTACATTGGTTTGTATATTGAAATATACATATACAAAGTTTGTATAATTATACAAATGATGTCAATATACATATACATATACCAGGGGGGTCCGACCCGAACAAATCTCAAAATATGATGGGCGCCATCAAGCTTAGCGCACGTACCAACGGTGTGCCTTAACCGATCCGGGCGTGTTACCACCGTTGGATAGGCCTTTGCGTTGGCTTTCAAATAAGCTACACAACGCCGTCATGCAACAATGTTTGCGCGCGAAATTCAAATTTTAGTGACTCGGCTCTATTATCTGATTTTCTACCTAAACTGGAAACGTTGCCATTTTTGCAATTTTGATCGTAGGTCAATGCGCCAACCGTCAAACGACGCAGCGTGACGAGATCTACAGCTTCCATGCATCCCCATCGTTCTGCGCCTTCCGGCGCCAACACTAGACGCCAACACTAGCGCCACTTATTCCTGAGTAGTTTTCAGGCCATAGTTCACTTCGCAGTTGACAGATTTAGCTGGTTAATGCACGAAAACACTGCTAAATGAACGCAGAATGCTAATAACACAACCTGGGCGCTCGGCAATGCAAGCAATCCACCGTAGGACCTCCAGTATCAGCATTACCCAACTATCGGGAACAAGTATGTCAGAAAGATGATCGATTTTCTCACTAACGAAAAACAAATTTGCATATCTGCTGAATACGATTTTGAGAGCACATCAAGAGCTTTCATTCGGTGCATTACATGCCCTTGTAGCATATCGGCAATATGGTGTTCATTTGCGATTTTTCTTTTTTGTATGATATGAGAGCCGGATTTTTGACAGTTTTTGGTCTGTTTCTTGCGCAAAAATGATCGTATCGAGTCCGTTCTGCTATCAAATAATTTGCCAGTGTCTGATACGTCTTTTGGTGGATAATTTATTTGGATTGGCCCACGCCAGGGGGGTCCAACCGGAACAAATCTCAAAATATGATGGGCGCCATCAAGCTCAGCGCACGTACCAACGGTGTGCCTTAACCGATCCGGTCGTGTTACCCACCGTTCGATAGGTCTTTGCGTTGGCTTTCAAATAAGCTACACAACGCCGTCATGCAACAATGTTTGCGCGCGAAATTCAAATTTTAGTGACTCGGCTCTATTATCTGATTTTCTACCTAAACTGGAAACGTTGCCATTTTTGCAATTTTGATCGTAGGTCAATGCGCCAACCGTCAAACGACGCAGCGTGACGAGATCTACAGCTTCCATGCATCCCCATCGTTCTGCGCCTTCCGGCGCCAACACTAGACGCCAACACTAGCGCCACTTATTCCTGAGTAGTTTTCAGGCCATAGTTCACTTCGCAGTTGACAGATTTAGCTGGTTAATGCACGAAAACACTGCTAAATGAACGCAGAATGCTAATAACACAACCTGGGCGCTCGGCAATGCAAGCAATCCACCGTAGGACCTCCAGTATCAGCATTACCCAACTATCGGGAACAAGTATGTCAGAAAGATGATCGATTTTCTCACTAACGAAAAACAAATTTGCATATCTGCTGAATACGATTTTGAGAGCACATCAAGAGCTTTCATTCGGTGCATTACATGCCCTTGTAGCATATCGGCAATATGGTGTTCATTTGCGATTTTTCTTTTTTGTATGATATGAGAGCCGGATTTTTGACAGTTTTTGGTCTGTTTCTTGCGCAAAAATGATCGTATCGAGTCCGTTCTGCTATCAAATAATTTGCCAGTGTCTGATACGTCTTTTGGTGGATAATTTATTTGGATTGGCCCACGCCAGGGGGGTCCAACCGGAACAAATCTCAAAATATGATGGGCGCCATCAAGCTCAGCGCACGTACCAACGGTGTGCCTTAACCGATCCGGTCGTGTTACCCACCGTTCGATAGGTCTTTGCGTTGGCTTTCAAATGAGTTAAGCAGCGCCGTCATGCAACCATGTTTGCGCGCGAAATTCAAATTTTAGTGACTCGGCTCTATTATTTGATTTTCTACCTAAACGGGAAACGTTGCCATTTTTGCAATTTTGATCGTAGGTCAATGCGCCAACCGTCAAACGACGCAGCGTGACGAGATCTACAGTTTCCATGCATCGCCATCGTTCTACGCCTTCCGGCGCCAACACTAGATGTTTGAGAGTGAAGCAGTCGAATTTGGCCGTTTTTGCCACTTATTCTGGAGTAGTTTTCAGGCCATAGTTCACTTCGCGGTTGACAGATTTAGCTGGTTCATGCACGAAAACACTCCTAATTGAACGCAGAATGCTAATAACACAACCTGGCGCTCGGCAATCCAAGCAATCCACTGTAGGAGCTCTAGTATCGGCATTACCCGACTATCGGGTAAAAAGTATGTCAGCAAGAAGATCGATTTTCTCGCTAACGAAAAACAATTTTGCATATCTGCTGAATACGATTTTTAGAGCACATCAGGACCTTTCATTTGGTGCATTACATGCCCTTGTAGCATATCGGCAATATGGTGTTCATTTTCGATTTTCCTTTTTTGTATGATTTGAGAGCTGGATTTTTGACAGTTTTTGGTCTGTTTCTTGCGCAAAAATGATCGCATTGAGTCCGTTCTGCTGTCAAATGAATCGCCACGGTCCGCTGCGTCGTTTGATCGATAGCTTATTTGGATTGGCCCACGCATTTTATAGTTATAGTGCAAAATCATCTGAAATTCATGACAAATCTGCCTTTTAAATCAAGGAAGTGCATCCAACTGGAGTTACGGTAGTATATGATACTATAACTATAAAATGCGCGGACCAATCCAAATAAGCTATGATCAAAAATGCAAAAACGGCAACGTTTCCCGTTTAGGTAGAAAATCAAATCATAGAGCCGAGTCACGAAAATTTGAATTTCGCGCGCAAACATTGCTGCATGACGCGTTGTGTAGCTCATTTGAAAGCCAACGCAAAGGCCTATCCAACGGTGGGTAACACGCCCGGATCGGTTAAGGCACACCGTTGGTACATGCGCTGAGCTTGATTGTCCCCATAATATTTTGAGATTTGCTCCGGTTGGACCCTCTGGCGTGGGCCAATCCAAACAAGCTATCCATCAAAAGACGTATCAGACACTGGCAAATTATTTGATAGCAGAACGATCATTTTTGCGCAAGAAACAGACCAAAAACTGTCAAAAATCCAGCTCTCATATCATACAAAAAAGAAAAATCGCAAATGAACACCATATTGCCGATATGCTACAAGGGCATGTAATGCACCAAATGAAAGGTCTTTGATGTGCTCTAAAAATCGTATTCAGCAGATATGCAAATTTTGACGCGTTGGTGGTTGAGTGGTAGTAGGCGCGTGTATGTGTGTTGGCAGCGCAGGGTGCACGGTTTAGTGTGGTGTAGTGTGGCGTAGACGGCAAGACCGGCCGGGTTTTTATCTTAACAACAATAATAAAGGGTAAGTAGGCACGGCAGACACTAACGCACAGACTAACTAATCTGACAGGGCAGCGCAGTCGGCCGACCTGCCAGTTACGGCTAAGGTCTATTACAACTCAGGGGTGATAGCCAAGGTAAATCACCACTGCATGCAAATACCCAATCACACCTGAAACGTGCTAGCACAACTACGACGCACTCACACAACACCACCCCCCTCCTTTAAGAAAGAGGCGGTGTGCCGGCAGAAAGATATAGAATAACACAAGTCTTCACAACAACGTATCACAAATCGTAGGTCAATCGTTGGGGTTTCTTGATCTGCTGCCGGTCTCTCAGGTTGTAACGTTGTTGTGGCGGCGTGTAGAACGGCGTGGCTAACTGAGCCTGTTGCTGAGGTGGCAATTGAGGGGGAGTCTGCTGCCCACCTCCAGCTTGTCTGTTTGGTCTGACCATTTGCAACACATCCTCATCATCTGATGGGCTGCCGGTAAAGGTGTAATGGCGCTTGCAACGGTGAGCATTGACAACTTGCCCATCTTCTAGACAGTAGGTCCAAAAGCCAAGGACTTCCAAAATCCTCAGAGGTGAAGTGTAAGGTGACTGGCCCTTTCTGACTTGCATGGCTGGTCTTCTTACACGGACCTTTTCTCCCCTCCGATATGGCCCAGGGTAGTACAGCTTGCCAATTAGCTGTCTGTCCACTGCTGGCTCCCGTGACTGCGATTGAGGTTTTCTGACCGTGTCTGGTGTAGATTTTGCAGTCGGCTTTGGGAACTGGAATGGCAGGCAGGCTGCCCATCCAAAGAGCAGCTCAGATGGACTCTTCCCTTGGGTGGTTGGTGTAGCTCTGTAGCTAGCCAGGAAATCGAGCATGGCGGCATCCCAGACATGGCGGTTGGGGTCAGGTGGCAGTGTCTCCACAACACCCTTCAACGTTCCATTGAACCGCTCCACCAGTCCATTGCGCTCTGGACTGTATGGCGTGACGCGCATGTGTCTGATGCCCCTGCTGGCCAAGAAGTTGACAAACTCATGGCTGATGAATTGAGGACCGTTGTCACTGAGTAACTGAGCTGGGTGACCATAGCAGGCAAACACTTCCTTCAGCCAGTTGATAATGGTAGTGCTTGTGGTGTCCTCCGTCCACAACACTTCTGGGAACTTGCTCATGTAGTTGACCAGGACTACACAGTATCCACGTCCGTTTGGCGCGTTGGCAAAGCGGCCCGTGATGTCGATAGCGAGCTCAGTCCATGGAGTGGTAGGCGTTGGTCGCTCCTGAACTGGCTGTTTCACGCGTGGTGTGGATTTTGAACTCTGCTCACATGGTTGGCATGCCTTGACCGTGTGTCCAACCTGTGTGTCCATACCAGGCCACCAGTAACACGTGCGGAGCAGACGTTTCATCCTGTCGATTCCTGGGTGGCCCTTGTGCGCAAGATGTAAAATCGTTTGCCACAGTGCTTGAGGCGCCACCACGCGGCCTTCACGCAAAATGCATCCATCTTCTATAGTCAAAGAGTGCCAGACAGACTTGTAGGGGCTAAGTGCTGGCGGCAACCGTTCCTTGGGAGTACTGCGTTTTAGGTGTTCCATCACCTGCTGCAGTGTCCTGTCCCTTGCTGTGAGCTTCTTCAGGCTAGCCCAAGTTGGCCCATTGAGCTGCTCAGTCACAGCGTGTAGTGCCCTGACGAATGGGTCTGGCACACCTCTGGTTGCTTGCTTGGCTCGATTTGACTCAGGGATGCGGCTGAGGGCGTCCGCCACAATGTTGGCTTTGCCAGGTGTGTGCTGCACAGTGAAGTTGAACACACTGAGGCGCTCAAACCAACGTTCGAACTTGCCACTCTTCCTGCCATTGCCATACTGCTTCAGCAATGAGGTGAGAGCTTGGTGGTCAGTTCTGAGCACAAAGTGGCGGCCCAGCAGGAACTTCTCCCAGTATTCAGCGAAGTACATGGCAGCCAGAGCTTCTCTCTCGCTTGCAGAGTAGTTGCGCTGTCTCTCATCGAGGGTGTGGCTACCATAGGCCACAGGTTGCTCTCTGCCATTGGGCTGAATCTGGCTAAGTGCGGCTCCAATGCTGCAATCGCTGGCATCAGTTGTCAGGATCGTTTCTCTGTTTGGGTCAAAGAGAGCTAGCTGTAGATCCTTTGAAACTGCTTCCTTCAGCTTCTTGAAAGATTGTTGTTGTACGTCGCCCCAAGTGAACTTGACAAACTGGTTGTTTGTTTTACCAGTCTTGCTTGCTGCCTTCCTTGTGAGGGCTCTGAGCGGCTCTGCCATCTGGTGCAGCTCTCTGATGTACTCAGACTGGTAGTTGATCATCCCCAAAAATCGCTGAACTTCTTTGGTTGTAGTTGGCACTGGAAAATTGAGGATGGGCTGCAGGTTCTCCTGGGCGGGTTTGATGCACCCATGTGACACCACCCGACCCAGAAACTTGACTTCTGGCTGAGCAAACTTGCACTTCTTGATGTTCAGGCGGAGGTTGGCCTGGTCCAACTTCTCCAGCACCTGATGAAGCGTCTCATCATGTGTGTCCTTGTCTGGCGCATGGACAATGATGTCGTCCACATAGGGAGTGCATCCAGGCACCTCCTGAAGGAGTTCAGAGATGAACTTTTGGGCTACAGCGCCAGCATCGCACAGTCCCATTGGCAGTCTGTTGTACTGGAACAGGCCCAAGGGCGTGATTGTTGCAGTGAGCGGCTTGCTATCTTCATGCAACGCGATGTTGTGGTAGAATTTTACCAAATCCAAAGTGGTAAAGATGGAAGATTTGGCTAGGCGCTGGTGGACATCTCTGATCTTGGGCAGTGGAAAGCGCACTGGTTTCACGAAACGATTGAGGCGGGTTAGGTCAGTAGTGACGTGTACTGACCCATCTGGCTTGTCAGCGGCTACCATGGGGTTGACAACTGTTGAACGGTCCACTTTTGTCCAAATCCCCAGGTCTGCCAGCTCCTGGATTGCTTTCAGAGCACCCTCATTGCGGTAGATTGGAATTGAACGCAGTTTGCACTTGTAGGGTTGCATATCTAGCTCCAGTTCAATCCTGTGCTCCAGGTCTGGAATCAATCCCATCTCAGGGCTGAGGAGAGAAGGGTAGCGCCCTCCAATGAGCGCTTGGTAGGTCCCCGGGCTGGAGGGTGGTCGATGTACAGACAGCGGTGCTCCAGCCACTGCCCTGACAGACAGGTCTCCACCTGAGAGTTGCAAATCCAGAGCTTGAATGCAGTCATTTCCCAACACGGCACTGCATTGAGGGGGTAGCACATAGAATAGTGCCTGAGCTGACCGATCCCTGTGGTTGACTGTGCACTGAAAAGTGCGAAGATCGGCATCAACTTGGGAGCTGTCGAAGTTACGCAAACGGCAGTCAGTGGCAGTTGTCTTCAATCCAGGAAACAACCTCTGGATGAGCAGTTCTGGTAGTCCAGAGATATCAGCCTGACTATCCACAGCGCAGGTGACATTCTGCATTGGCTGATCAGTCGGCTTCACTTGCACTGTCAGCTGGAATGCACGTTGTACAACCCCAATGGACACTGAATGAATGACCTTGCTTGCACTAGCTCCATAGCTGGCTTTCTTCCTGCAAACAGCTTCAAAGTGTCCCACATTGTGGCAGAAACGGCATGTCTGATTGCGGGCTGGGCAACTGTCATGGTTTCTGTGTCTCTCACAACCACAATTGCCGCATCTTGCACCCGGCTTTGATTGCTGACTGCTTGACTGCTGTTGTTGAGGGCGTGGTCTCTGTCCCCACTTCTTCCTTGCTACCGAGTCTGGCTTCTTGTTGTAGGTAGCAGCTACTGCTTGACTCACAGTAGGCATTGTTGTTGCATCATCAATGGCTGTTTGATCTGCCTTGGCAACCTCAGCGGCTTGGAAGGCATTGAAGAACTCCTCTAGGTTTGGCGCAGCGCGTGTTAGGAGTTGCTCCTGAACAGGTTTATGTGTACTTCCAATAGCACAAACTAACTGCAGAGCGATGAAGTAGTCCAGGTCCTTGTTGGCCAGGTCACAATCTTGGGCTGCTTTTCTGAGTCTACACATGAGCTCAGTACTGGTCTCTCCAGAGAGGTGTTTGATGGAAGTAAATTCCCGGTAGGCACACACTGTTGACTTTCTGACTTGGAACAGACGTGACAATGCCTCTCTGTACTGCTGGTGTGGAGTAGTAGCCCTGTCCAATTGTGTGCTGGCTCTGACCCTTCTAAACGCTTCGGGCCCGAGACAGCTGGTGATGGTGGTGTTCTTCTCATGGTCCGTCATCGTTTCCCCAGCCTTCATCTCTTGCTGCTCAACCCAGAGGTCCAGCTCTGAGGTAAAGTCGTCCCAGGTCCTAGACGGTTCATGGCTTCCTAATGGCCAGAATGGAGGCACATCTGGTACAGACCATGGACGGCAGGCATGTTGTTGGTTGAGGCCTGCAGGCTGGAGTGGATCTATGTTAGCCATTGGTTCTGGTAGTGTCGCTTGCCTGTAGTACACCCACTGACGGAATTGCAACTTGGTTGAAGATTTGGTGTAGCTTAGGCAATCAACCAAATGATTACTGCGCAGCAGTTGTTTCGTCTATGGCGGTAGCTATCGGCATCCCGGTAGCAGCGCCAGTTGAAACATGGTGCAGGGTTGGCTTGATTGGCGTCCCAGTCAAAGTCTTCCCACATACGCGAAGCAAAACACCAAAGGTTGCAAGACGAACAGTACTTGGTAGCCGGTGGTCTGATGATTTCTGCAGGTGGCAGGAAGAACTATCCTTCGATAGCACTCCTGTTTACTGTAGCAGGTGGCAGGAAAAACTATCCTTCGATAGCACTCCTGTTTGTTGTAGCAGATGGCAGGAAAAACTATCCTTCGATAGCTCTCCTGTTTGCAGAAAGATGACGTCTACGTGTTGGTGGCCACACTAAAGCGAGTCTTCACCGATCGTCTGCCAGTGACACAAGCGGAGCGGTGTCGCCAGTGACGCGTTGGTTGTTGAGTGGTAGTAGGCGCGTGTATGTGTGTCGGCAGCGCAGGGTGCACGGTGTAGTGTGGCGTAGACGGCAAGACCGGCCGGGATTTTTATCTTAACAACAATAATAAAGGGTAAGTAGGCACGGCAGACACTAACGCACAGACTAACTAATCTGACAGGGCAGCGCAGTCGGCTGACCTGCCAGTTACGGCTAAGGTCTATTACAACTCAGGGGTGATAGCCAAGGTAAATCACCACTGCATGCAAATACCCAATCACACCTGAAACGTGCTAGCACAACTACGACGCACTCACATGACAAATTTGTTTTTCGTTAGCGAGAAAATCGATCTTCTTTCTGACATACTTTTTCCTGATACAGTCATGTCTCTTTAATCCGGAGCCGGACATGTTGGGACCGGCCAATTTTGTCCAGATTAGCGAATTTCCGGATTAACGAATCAAAGCTAAAACACTGTTTTTCGGGTCAAAGGCCTGAATGACAGCTTTTTGTTAGTTGCAGATCAGATTCTGCAGCTGTACCTCCTAATTAAAACCCAAAAACTTATTTCAGCTGATTATAGCCCCTAAAAAGGCAAAAATAATCACATTCTGAGCTCAACGAAAAGCATTATTCAATTGAAAATTCACACCTGAATTGAAAAATTGCGCATAAATTATGTCCCAATTAACCAAATCCGGATTAACGAATCACTTTACCATACAAATTTCGAAGTTGGTACCCCAAATCTTCTGTCCGGATTAACGAATCCGGATCCGGATTAACGAGTCATATAACATGGGGGAAAATTGGGACCTGGCCTATTCTTGTCCGCAAGGCGAATATCCGGATTAACGAGGTCCGGATTAACGAGACATGACTGTAGTCAGGTAATGCTGATACTGGAAGTCCTACAGTGGATTGCTTGGATTGCCGAGCGCCCAGGTTGTGTTATTAGCATTCTGCGTTCAATTAGGAGTGTTTTCGTGCATGAACCAGCTAAATCTGTCAACCGCGAAGTGAACTATGGCCTGAAAACTACTCAGGAATAAGTGGCAAAAACGGCCAAATTCGACTGCTTCACTCTCAGACATCTAGTGTTGGCGCCGGAAGGCGTAGAACGATGGCGATGCATGGAAACTGTAGATCTCGTCACGCTGCGTCGTTTGACGGTTGGCGCATTGACCTACGATCAAAATTGCAAAAATGGCAACGTTTCCCGTTTAGGTAGAAAATCAAATAATAGAGCCGAGTCACTAAAATTTGAATTTCGCGCGCAAACATGGTTGCATGACGGCGCTGCTTAGCTCATTTGAAAGCCAACGCAAAGACCTATCGAACGGTGGGTAACACGACCGGATCGGTTAAGGCACACCGTTGGTACGTGCGCTGAGCTTGATGGCGCCCATCATGTTTTGAGATTTGTTCCGGTTGGACCCCCCCTGACATATACATATACAAAAGTAGCTAGGATGCTAATATACATTATGCATATACAAAAGAGCATCCTTATACAAACGGTTTGTATATTTCTGTTTGTATATTTTCCAGTGAAAATGAGCCTTGTCGCCAACTGAATCACAGCTAAAAACAAGGTTATATTCGCAATTTTAAGCTGAAACAGTTTTTTATCTATTTTTCCGTTCCAGGTGGGGCTGCAAGCAAATTTTTTGCCCCAACAGCCCAAAAATGGTCGACACTGGCACTTGACACCACACATAAAACCGCGAAAAGTTCCATTATACCAGTGACAGGGGGTCTGACTACCCTTAGACTATACCAGCCCTCCCCACCCCAGATTTTTCCACCAAACCCGTATGATGTTTCTCGTAAGTAACTTTTGAAGCAATTTTTGCAACTTTTAAAAATTTCAGACACCAAAATTACTTGTTTGTAATACAGCGCTTTTTGGAGCCCCACTCAATCACCTTTTTTTACGATTTCCAAATCAAAATTGCTATTGCTATTGCTATAAGTTGCCGGCCACAACTAGAGTGGCTGTTGTGCGATTTTGACTGATTTTTAAAAATATACAAAAAATATGCAAACAATATGCAATAATTTTAACTCTTTGTATATGTATATATACATATACAAATCTGAAAATTTGGGCTTTGTATATATACATATACATATACATACAGTCAGGCACTTAACGCCGTTTATGGTACCGACACCATATAAGGTGCCGGTACCATATATGGTGCCGGTGCCGAGGGTAGTGGTACCATATATGGTACCGTCACCATTTATGGTACCGGTACCATATATGGTACCACCACATTCGGGGCCTGTGGTGGCACCATATATGGTGCTGGTACCATAAATGGTACCACCACTCCACTTATTCGAAGAGGTGCCATATTTAGTGCCGGTACCATATATGGTACCACCACGCTCGGGGACTGTGGTGGTACCATATATGGTACCGGTACCATATATGGTGCCGGCACCTTATATGGTACCAGTGCCATATATGGTACCGGCACCATATATGGTACCCCTACCTTCGAGCACTGTGGTGGTACCATATATGGTACCCCTACCTTCGAGCACTGTAGTGGTACCATATATGGTGCCGGTACCATATATGCTACCCCTACCTTGAGGCCAATTTCGCACTTGATTTTGAACGTTGTTGGAGATGTTTTCTTTTCGATTCCAACTCACAACCCTGCGATCTTTTCCGGCGCTCAACCAACTTCCCAACCCTTCTCTGAACTTTGTAGTTTATGGTTGGCCTCTTACATTGTCTTACGAAAAAAACAGATTCGGCTGTTCGAATGCATGTACCCACCACCCATGCCTAACTTTTTCACCTTTCTTTCATTTAAAAATTCGGGTTCTTAAAATACTCTTCAGCCACTTTTGGCGCTCTAACTCTTTTGCAACCCCTATAGTGGCATATTTTATTGCAGAATTTCGTAGAGCTATCATTGCTCTACATTTTGGTTAGTGGAACGTTTGCCTATCAGCTTGCGTTTACGAGAAAATTGAGTTTAATGACAGAAAATCAAGTGCGAAATTGGCCTCAAGGTAGTAGGGGTACCATATATGGTACCGGCACCTTATATGGTACCGGCACCATATATGGTACCACCACACTGCTCGAAGGTAGGGTTACCATATAAGGTGCCGGCACCATATATGGTATGCCGGCACCATATATGGTACTGGTACCATATATGGTACCACCACAGTCCCCGAGCATGGTGGTACCATATATGGTACCGGCACTAAATATGGTACCTCTTCGAATAAGTGGAGTGGTGGTACCATATATGGTGCCACCACAGGCCCCGAACGTGGTGGTACCATATATGGTACCGGTACCATATATGGTGCCGGTACCATATATGGTACCACTACCCTCGGTACCAGTGTTGTTCCCAGTAAATTTACTGAGTAAAAGTTACTCGGTACTTAGTTATTTTGAATTAAAGTAAGTACTTTTACTTACCGGTAAAATTTTTTCTTAATTTTACTTACTGAATACCGAGTTTCAATTTTGAATTACTCAATTAGAAAAAAATTCAGTAAACTCGGTACTCGGTAATTTACTGAGTTGTTTACTGAGTAAATGCTTTTGCAATAGGTAGCTCGCCGCACCTGTGCAAGAAAATATACGGTTTTTCTTTCACTAATCGATCTGCTAACTACGATTTTTGCCAATTTTTTGCAATTTTCACAGCTTGCATAACCTAAGCTCTCTTTGCGCGGCAGAATTGCAAACAGACTATCAGACGCAAAGACTATAGAAGTAGAAACTATATGTACTACTTATTAGCTATATTTTGATTGAGGTTTTTGGCATTAGTCTGATGAACTGTGAGGAAATGGCAAAAACTAGAACAAATCTTCTCTTCACCCACCAATTTGGCCAGGCTTTTCATCTAAAGCCACATTCTCTAGTCACTATTGATAGTGTGCATATTTTAAGGCTTTCCATGCATGCCAATTAGCACAATAAGTAATGTAAAATAAGACAAAACATGATTAAAATTCTGTAAAGTCAAGATTGTACATTATCTTAAACTCATCAATCAGCAATGAAAAAGGATTCTAGTAGCTAAAAGCTGTATCAGGTAATCATTTTCAGATAAATTGTATATTTCTGAATGCTGAAGGTTTTACCGAGTTTACTGAATTGTTTACTGAGTACTTACCGGGTTTTATTTGAAAAACCCAGTACTTACTCGTACTTACTGAATTTCAAAAAATCTGGATTTACTTACTGAATACTTACCGAATTTTAGAATTTTGAGCTAGGCACAACACTGCTCGGTACCGGTACCATATATGGTACCGGCACCTTATATGGTGTCGGCACCATAAACGGCGTTAAGTGCCTGACTGACATATACAAACGAAATTAATATTTGCCCACTGTAACCACCTAGACAACCTGGAAATTCCTTCTACTGCGACCGTTTGTCCGAAGCTATTTAGATGATGGTATGGAACTTAACAGCTGCGTGTAAGTATCATTAATTACCATATAATTGTATCAACTATAGCTACTATACTCGGGCTAATTTATAGATTGAACCTTTCAGCTACACATCGATTTGTGAAGCAGAGCCAAACAACCAACTAACGAATATGTCTTTCGAAGAAGACAATTGCGACACTGTTGAAATCAGTGAGGTCACACAGTTGCAACAAACTGAAACCTGTCACGCATGCAAAAGTACAAATATTTCTAAGCGAGAAAAGGTAAATTTTCAATTTTCATTCATTTTAAAAATATACAAACAGTTAATTAATTTCCCATTACAAACTGCAATACATGTTTCGCATAACTGAGCAAAAACTTTACAGGTATTCAAATGTAACAGTTGTGGCACTTCCGCACGAAACAGCTCGCTTGTCACAAAAACCGAATGCAGTGTTGTCGTCATCGATCGAAGTGCCACATCGCATGCGATTCAACTCACAACAGATCAATGTGCTACTGTTTCCCAGTTATTTAATTTTTTGCTATCTATTTGCTATCAATTTGCTAGAATTTGCTACAAATTTTTCGCTCAACCAAATGATGCCTTCGAGATTTTCCGATTATAAGACCACCATAGTTATTATAAGATCATGGTCTTCAAAATGGCGTGAAAAGTGACCTATTTGGGCATTTTCCTATTTGTCTTGTAAGCGGAAAACTCCGGTACCGTTTAGAATCAAAACTATACATTTTATCTCAGTTTTAATGAGCTGAACAAGCAACAGCAGGAAGAGAAGCACAGACTTTAAGCATGTTCTCTAACTTTATCCCTAACATGAACACATTCAGTAGTTTTCTATTTACCGAATCTACTGTCAGCCTAGGGACCGACTTTTGTCCATATTTGGCTATAGCCCTACTTTAGCTATATGCATAGCGCAACCAACCTTGGGTATAAAGTATATCCTGGCAGAATATCATGTCCCAGGTAAGCGGTGAAATAAAGGGATAATGGATGAATATGTCTGAGCCTAGTAAATTCCTAGTAAATTGATAGCAAATTCCTAGCAAATTTCTCACTCCCTCAATCCGAAATAAACTAGCTATTTACTTGCTAGGCGGCGGTTTGCCCAAAATTAACTTGCTTGGAATTTGCTATTTGCTACCCGATTTCGCTCAAAAAATAAATAATGCTATAAATTAACTTGCTATTTGTTATTAACTTGCTGGGAAACAGTACATTGTCTTCGGCTGTCCCGTCGATGAAATGCTTCACAAATCTGCAGACTGCACAGCCGATGCACTAGAACAGACACTCGACAAAAAATTCAAAGTAATATACAGCGTGTCTCAAAAAAATGATCACATTTGTTTATGCTGCCATTTCCGCAAATTTTGACCAAATAGGCTGAAATTTGGACCATAGGTGCCAAAAGTCGGGGAATTTTATGTGCTAAAGTTTGGTGCACTAGGCTTGACTCGTTCCCGAGAAATTTCAAAAAAAGTGAAATTTGGTAATTTCAATAGTGAAAGCCGGTCACTGAAAAAATGATCACATTTCTTTTTACTGCCATTTCCGCAAATTTTGTTCAAATAGGTGTGAAAATTCGGGGAATTTTATGTCTTAAAGTTTGGTGTACTAGGCTTGACTCATTCCCGAGAAATTTCGAAAAAAAGTGAAATTTGGTAATTTCAATAGTGAAAGCCGGTCACCGAAAAATGGAAACATTTCTTTTTACTGTATCTTTCCTAATTTTTGTCGGAATTGGATGAAATTTGGAGGGTAAACGCAGAAATTCAGGTATTTGGGCCAATTCATCCAATTCCGACAAAAATTAGGAAAGATACAGTAAAAAGAAATGTTTCCATTTTTCGGTGACCGGCTTTCACTATTGAAATTACCAAATTTAACTTTTTTTGAAATTTCTCGGGAATGAGTCAAGCCTAGCCCACTAAACTTTAACACATAAAATTCCCCGAATTTTGGCACATATGGTCCAAATTTCAGCCTATTTGGTCAAAATTTGCGGAAATGGCAGTAAAAATAAATGTGATCATTTTTTCGGTGACCGGCTTTCACTATTGAAATTACCAAATTTCACTTTTTTTGAAATTTCTCGGGAACGAGTCAAGCCTAGTGCACCAAACTTTAACACATAAAATTCCCCGAATTTTGGCACCTATGGCCCAAATTTCAGCCTATTTGGTCAAAATTTGCGGAAATGGCAGTAAAAAGAAATGTGATCATTTTTTTTGAGACACCCTGTAGTTCAAATCATTATCGCTACATTGACTGATGTAGTACCCAAACACATAACGCATAATTTCAGGTAACATAACATTCCACCGCGGCGGACGTTGTTTCAACCACATTGAACAGCTGGATGACTAACATATCCAAAGCTTCATTTAGGCTGTCGTTTGCCGGCAGTTAATTTCTGTTGTTGTGACTAATTTTTTCATTTCTGTTCCTCGTAACACTTGTAGTTCTACTCCCGTTGAAAATAAACGCTATTAAGATGAAGATTAGTACCGTATCTACTGTACATAATTATTTATATCCTGCATAGCATGTACATACGCATGTATCACGATCAGCTTTTTTATAGCATGTATCTCACTCATTACATAAGCCTGTATCACGATCAACTTTTCTTATGGCGTCTAGTTAATCTAACCACGGACGGACTTTTATCCTATTCTTTTTGCGGTTACGACCAAGAATAAACAAGAAAAGAAGAGAAAAATCAGGAGTGCATGCACGCGTGCAATGCAAACTCCGCTTTTGCTGCCTGCACCAGCAGAGAACTATGGTCAGGCGCACACGAAAACACATGACAGACGACACAGACTTCACCTGTCCAAAGCTACTACACCAAGAATGTGCCACTTATGTAGTTCTAATTAGTAATTAAGAAATGTTGAAAAAGGCAAAAATATTTTTGGCCGACGCATGATTTCTCTAAAATCATGTTGGCCTGTCATAAGCTGCTTGCGTTTTTTCAGGAGTGGTTGGGAATTTCGCAGCGTGTCTGAAATTTCAGGAGGGGTTGCGAACGTTCGCAACCAGTCCTGAAATATTGGCGCAGCGCATGGTACCGTTTTCAAGTAAATTAAAATTAAAATTAAATTAAATTCGAAAATAATTTACTTCCGAAGAGTAAATTAAGTGGCAAGTAAATTAAAATAAAATTAAATCTCTGACGAAAATGGCGAAGCAAGTAAAAAGTAAATTAAATTAGATCGAAAAGCCTGAAAAATTTACTTTCAATTTACTTCTAATTTACTTGTAATTTGCTTCATTGACTATTCGACCTGTGGCAGTCTTAGCTCTCGCGTGTTACTTTTGTGTGTTTTGTGCCTTTCCTGTCTGTCTATTTAACCACAGAATGTACATATGCTCTCACTGTTGGGAATGGAAACCCAGCTGCAATGCAGCAGATCATTCAACACAATTTTCGCTGAATTTTTTTGATACTTCTGAGGATGAGGACTGTGTGCTGCTTGACCAGTGTTAACTAATTTTGGGAGGGGTTGGGCACTAAAAATCCTCAAAAATCGAAAAAATCGTAATTTTTCGGCTAAAAATGGTCAAAAATCGGTAATTTGGGCTGAAATACAGCTAAAAAGTGCTGTTTTGCTAGCTGTTTTGGCTATTTTTGTGTCCGAAATTGTAAAAAATGGCAAAAATTTGCTCAACAAATTACAGGAAAATTGGATTGGGGTCGGGAAAATCGTCTCGGGGGGCCCATCTGGGGGGTGCGGCCTAAGTCGGGTTAGGGGCAGACCCCCAGACCCCCTGATACATGTATGCACTGATGCATGAAAGAAAACCCCTTTGTTTCATCAAATCCCGGTCTGTTCATAAGTTACAGTCTAGCCAAAGCTTTACATCTGTTGCTTTTCTCCTAGAAAAAAATAATTATAATGCATTTCTGAACAACTGATTTTACCAAAAACATGAAGGTTAATAAAAGGATGGAGTTAGATTCATAGTGCCATCAACTTACTAGAAATCCATACTCAGATATTTGGTGATTTCGTGGTATTTTCGTCAGTTTTTTGCATAGAAAAGTAAATTAGAATTTAATTAGAAGTTGAAAGTAAATTAAAATAAAATTAAATTGTTGGTAAATCAGTCAAAGTAAATTAAAAAGTAAGTAAATTATTTTGTGGAGGTGCAAGTAAATTAAAAAGTAAGTAAATTACAAAACTAATTTACTTGACAACGGTAGCGCATGGTAGGGCGGCCGGCCGTTGAGTGGAGCATTCTTGCTCCTTTATTATGTATTCTTGCTTTAATAGCAGCAACCATGCAAGATAAAATTAACAAAGTTGTTCATAAAAAGTCTTCCAAAAGTCTTCCAAACAGTTACCGTGTTTATTCCAATAAGCCAACTATTCGATTCTTGAACGACCTGAGTTAAAAAACTCCATATTCATTAGTTATCCTGTAAAAAATATACACGAAAACTGACCATTCTGAGATTAGACCAGGGTCTTATAACTGGAAAATGCCCCTGACAGACCCTGCTTTCTGACCACCTACTATAAGACCCGAGTCTTATAATTCGAAAAGAAACCCAGTTATAAGACCAGACCGGATCTTATAACCAGAGGGGTCTTATACAATGTAGGTGGAAACCTCCGGTAGGTCGTCGAATAAACTTTTGCTCTCAAATCAAGTAAGAAGGTTTATCGACTAGTGAGCGCACACACAATACACAACCACACAGCAAACCAAATTCACAAACACTGACACTAAGGAATCACACATTCTCTCACTACTACCGAGTTACACAAAAATATTGTTAACAAAACTGCAACCACCGTTTTGCCCTTACCAAAATAAATGGCGCAAACGCGTGCCGATTGGAAATAGATTGTTAGTGAAAAAAGTGCAGAAGAACTGACAAGCAAACCGGTTACCTTTATGATGTTCGGTGGCCAACCCGCTTCTGCACTTGAAATCTAGGTCGTTACAATACCTATTGGAATTGCCCGTTCTCTGCAAGTAAATATTGAGAGTGAGAATATGGCAAAGTCATCTCCAGACCGATTTCTTTGTATGCACGTCAAAATCTGGGCTTGGTTGGGAGTGAGCGTTGACATTGTCTGTGCCGTGATCGGAATAATTGAAGCTATTATTATTGTCGATCGTACGCCGCACCCGAGCAAGAAAATTCATGCACACGAACAAACCACCGCCGAAAAGTGAGTACACATCTTTTGGCATACTCATTTTTTGTACATTTTTTTGTATTTCAGGGTACTAGCAGCGATTGCGCTAGCGATTTTCGTTTTGTGGCTAATTTTCTCGCTGATTTTCTTGTTCGGACTGCAAAAACTCAAACCCAAGCCGCTCCTACCTAACTTAGTGATCTTTGTAAGTTTGCCAAACAATTTCTAGCAAACGTATCAACGTTGAATTTTAGATTTTCATCCTAATTATTTTCATTGCTAGTGCTGTTTTGGCACTGGTGGAACATGCCACATTTTGGGCGCTGGTTAACGTAGTGATCGCCGTTATTTTGTGCTTGTTGTTCGTCGGAAAGTACCGGTGTTATCGATGGATCAGCCGTCCAAAGTCCACAGTGGCTGAAGCCAACGCTGACGGAAAAGTTGTTGTTGTTGCGCCTACCTTTGTGCCTCAGTCGTACACAGAACGGCCGGCCACTGAAGAATTACCGAGCACTAGTCAAGCTGACCCTGAAATGCCAAGTGAAACGTGAACCTCTGTAAGATTGCGTAATAAGGTTTTCTTGCATAGCCTTTGAACCCTTTAGAATTCACGTGTGCCACTGCCATGGCACAGTTTGCACCCACGAAGACAAAGTTTGTGTTCGTGACAGGGATGTGAGGTGTGTTTTTGCCGGTGTTTTTTTCCGTTTTTTCGGAAAAAACCGTTTTTTTTCCTAAGGGTCGGAAAAAAACATAAATCGCGAAAAAAAACTCAAGCTAAAAATAGCTAATTTATGTCATTTGTCAGTTAAATAATGGACTTTTGATATGTATAATAGGCTAGACTGGCTCAAAACTCTTAGGAAAACAACAGAAAATGCCAAATTTGGCAATCTAAAACAAAAAGGCAAACTGCTGTAAGAAAATTTGCATATAGCGTTTATTGATGGAGCCTGTCAGGGACTGTTTCATGCCTGTTTCGTGGTTTATATCCATGTAAGACGGGTATTTCTGTTCTGAAAAGACTCAGGAAGGCGCTAGAAAGCATTAGGAATCATAAAACCAGGCTAGGATACTCAAAACTTGGGCTGGAGTTTTTTTCCGCGATTTAGGAAAAAAACCGGAAAAAAACCGAAAAAAGCTGAAAAAAAAACAGGCCGAGGTTTTTTTCGGAAAAATATCCATCCCTGGTTCGTGATGAAATTTTTGTGTTCTCCTGTTTTCGCCGAAACACCCCCGAACACAAAAATCGACGATCCGAATATCCGACGAACATAAAAAATGGGCGGGACGAACACATGACGAACACCTCTTGAACGGCCCGACCGCCTACCCAAATACCTTAGAGACATTTTAGGAATACTTTAGGGACTCTTTAGGAACACTTTGGGGACACTTTAGGGATACTTTAGGAACACAAAAAACCCTAATAATCGCAAAAAATCGTAACTTTGGGCTGAAAAATCGCTAATTCGGGCTCAAATACAGTTATTTTACATATTTCAAATCCAGCTATTTTATATACATATTTTACATTTATTTTCAGCGACAGGCAATTTTACCAATTTTAGTGTTCCAAAAGTGTCCCTGAAGTGTCTCTTAGGCAGTGGCGTATCCAGGGGGGTGTAGGGTGGGTACACCCCCCTTTGCGGTGGAGGTAGGAAGAAAAAGTCGGTCAAAAATAAGCGAAACTAATGAATTATGTACCAAAAGTGTCTATTTTGTGCTCAGAATGCCTTTTAAACGCGTTTTTGAAGGCTAAATTTTCAAAATTTTCTCGCCCTGGTCGGGCAGATGCCCAACCAGGCCTCTTCAAACTACTAAAACTTGTAATTTCTGTTAATTTTAAGCCTGGAATGTGTTTTAAACGCGTTTTTGAATGCAAATTTTGCTAAATTTTCTTATCTTGGTTAGGCAGCCAGGCACTTTCAAAATGTTACACTCAGCTCAGTGTTCGGCTCAAGCAAGGGTGAATTCGAAAGAGTTTAGCTTAGAAAGCTGGGCAGCCAGTGGGGGCAGTGGCCGACGATCGGTAAACCATTTCAAAACTGTCTAAAGCGCCTTTTCCTACCTGCACTCTACGATCTGCTGATTGTCTCTTGTTATGTAGAAATGTGTTTTGCTTTGTTTGTAGATAGGTTTTGTTTTGTCTATAAACCAACAAAAAGATCAGGTTCATCAATCTTTATAACAACAAATAAAACAGAGAAAACTGCTAAATGACACGAGAATTTTCACGCGAATTGTCGTCGGCTAGAGTTCTGTACATCTTCCACTCGATGTAGAGACAGCCAATCAGGAAAGAGGCCAACAGAAGGTAGCCAATGATGATGAAGGAGCCACTGACCGCCAGCAAAATGCTCTTCACGCCAGTCCAGATTAGAACGATCACCTGAAACAACAGAACCTTGGCCATTTCTTCTGGACCGGCTAACCGGAAAGCCACTGTCAGTTTAGAATACTAAAAATAGATAGAGTACCGGAGTTTTCCATTTGGTCCATCCATAAACGACGTCGTTCCGGAGGGGGGAGGGGGGTCGGCTGAAATGCGACCATAGACGACGCACCAGGAGGGGGAGGGGTTAGCAAAACAAGACGACATCGTTTTTTTCGGAATTTTAGGGTACTTCGATTGCATTATTTTCGATTAATGCACATTCTGTCAAATATTTCTACATACAGAAAAGTTTCCCACAGTGGTTGAGAAGAAAAAATCACAGTACTGCATTGTACTGCACTTTTATCGGGGGGGGGGTAACCCGAAAACGACGTCGCCTTCTTAGGGGGAGGGGGTCCTCAGAAACGACGCAAGGCGATTTTGGGGGGAGGGGGTCCGAAAAATTGGGATTTTGGAACGACGTCGTTTATGGACGGCCCCTGATAATTGAATAATGCCCAAATTTAGGGTCACTTTTTAACGCCCTTTTGAAGACAAAGACCATGGTTTTCTAACTGGAAAATGAGATTTCACTGCAAAAACCGGGTTTTTGCTCAAAAGTTGAAATGTTTATTTGCTGCTCTATTTTTAAATTTTAAATTGCGATTAATTATAAATCTATGTATTTCTATTTCTAGACGGTTGTTCTAGACATGCCTGGCCATTTTGCGTTTGACTTGTAAAAGCTTATTTGAAATTAAGCAAAGAAATGTAGCGTTGAAGCAGGGATGTGAGGTGTGTTTTTTTCGGTGTTTTTTTCCGAAAAAAAAACGGTTTTTTCCTAAGGGTCGGAAAAAACATAAATCGTGGAAAAAACTCAAGCTAAAAATAGCTAATTTATGTCATTTTTCAGTTAAAAAATGAACTTTTGCGATGTATAATAGGCCAGATTAACTCTAAACTGTTAAGAAAACAACAGAAAAGACCAAATTTGGCCATTTAAAACAAAAAGGTAAACTGCTGTAAGAAAATTTACATATAGCTTTATTGATGGGGCCTATCAGGCACTGTTTCATGCCTGTTTCTTGATTTATATCTATGTTAGACGGATATTCTGTTCTGAAAAGACTCAGGAAGGCGCTAGAAAGCGTTAGGAATCATAATACCAGGCTAGGGTACTCTGACCTTGAGCAGGAGTTTTTTTCCGCGATTTTGGAAAAAAACCGGAAAAAAAACCGGAAAAAAACTGGAAAAAAACAAGCCGAGGTTTTTTTCGGAAAAATCTACAACCCTGCGTTGAAGCATAGCAGACTGTATTGTGTTCAAAACAAAAACCAGACTCATGTTTTGTCTTCATTATGTACTTCCGCCTTTGTTTTTTCACGATAGACATCTTTTGCCTTTAAAATCATTTACTTGTGTGTTAAAATTGGCCAATTTAACTGATACCATGGTCTTTTAACTGAAAAATAGGTGTCAATTAACTTAACTTTCTGACCATCTATTAGAAGACGCACTTAACACCGTTTATCGTACTGGCACGACACCATATATGGCACCGGCACCTACGCTAGTGGCACCATAAAAGGTACCAGCACCAACTATGGTACCAGCATCTGATATGGTTCCAGTGCCATAAACGGCGTTAAGTTGCTGACTGTCTCATAAGCGGAAATCTCCGGTAGGTGCTTTGAAAAGGAAGAGCACATATATGTTCAGATTACAGTGGTTTGTATATTGAAATATACATATACAAAGTTTGTATAATTATACAAATGATGCCAATATACATATACATATACATATACAAAAGAAGCTAGGATGCTAATATACATTATACATATACAAAACGGCATCATTATACAAACGGTTTGTATATTTCTGTTTGTATATTTTGACACAATTTTGATGTTTGTACAAGAGTCAGATCGGAATGATGCCATAAACTTTTGGGTGTCAAAGCTCGGCACCTGTCTGAGAGACATTGCCGAATTTGCGTTGGACGTTTTGGCAGTTCCAGCCACATCTGCTGGAATAGAAAGGGCCTTTTCAGTGGCTGGAATAGTGCAGGGGGTAATGTTTCCAAGTAAATTTGTTTTGAAACTATATAACTATTAAATTGCTTGCTCAGCCTTCAGAAGAAAGTAACTTGCTATTAATTTGCTTGGTACCGAAATTCTGAAATTTAATGTGATACAAATTTGTTATTTGATATGAATTAAATATAAATTTGCTAAAATCAATACTCAATTCCTGAGGAAACAGCTCAAAACCTGGGTCGTGTCAGTTGAAAATGAGTTGACGTTTGTTTAGATGGCGAAAAATGGTCTACAAATTAGCATTAATGAGTTGATATCTTTGTTATATAATATTATTTAAATTTGTTTGACAGTAATGGTGAGAAATTTAATTTGTTATTAAACTGCTATTTACTTGGTGATTTTGGCCAAAACAATTTAATTTTGTTATTTAATTTTAATTTGATCAGGAACACTACAAGGGGGCCGGCGGTACAGAATCAATGCCTAAATGACCAAACGCGAACTGTTTATTAAGTTCAATCGCCACTTTTATAATTTGACTTTGTAGAAACTGTCATGTTGGTGAAACTATGAGCATTAGTACCGCATCCGTGTCTATAGTTGCGGCTGTCGTAAAAGTTTTTGACCAATTTTTGAAAATATACAAACAATATACAAACAATATGCAATAATTTTAGCACTTTGTATATGTATATATACATATACAAATCTGAAAATTTGGGCTTTGTATATATACATATACATATACATATACAAACGTAATTTATAATATTTGCCCACTGTAGTTCAGATACACGTAAAACACTTGTTTCACAGGCAAATGTAGCAAATTCAGTGCCCGAAATTGTAAAAAAATAGCCAACAATTGCGTCCCAAAAAGGAGGGGAGGGGAAAAATTGTTTTCGGGTGTCTGTGTCTTGGTGGGGACTGGCAATACCCTCCACAAACATCTATACTCTCCTCTGGTCGAAAAATTTGGTGACAGTTTTTCGGTGAACTGGAAATTTTAATAAGATTTGACAATGTTTTCTGAGAAGTCGACCTATTGTGCTGGCTCCGTGACTGACAGCCCGTCGATTTGTTCCGGCAAATATTATGAAATTATGAAATGTACCGAGATTATGAAATGTGGAGCGATCACTTTAGCTCTGTTTTTGCTCAGTCCAATCATGAGCGTTATCACAGTGAGCAGGAATAAGCAGAGAATGACGAATGTCGCCACATAGCCATCTCTGAAAGGCAAAATGCATCTACCGACTGTCTGGCAAAAGTTGGTGGGGCAAAGCCACTAGATTCACCAGTTACATATATTTTAAATATCACGTAATGTAATCTTGTTTGGACTACTGTCGCTTGGTATTGAATTTTCCGAATATGTATTATGTGTATACACATTGTACTAGTGATGTAAAAAATTAATTTAATTGTAATTGAAATTCGCATAATTGGCCCGTTTTTAATTTCAATTCAATTAATTTAATTTAATTGAAATTCAAAAGTTGGGCCATAATTTAATTGTAATTGAATTGAAATTCGCCTGGAATTTCAATTATATTTTCAATTATTTCCTGTGGTGAATGTAAGGAAATACGTAAGTATTAGAGAGTATTTGAGTATTAGAGAATGACTTCAAATAAAAATCTATCTAGGGTTTGTCAGCTCTTTATCACTGACCTCGGACAGATGGATGGTTTGTGTGGGCTAGGCCGTAGCCCCTGCGTTAGGCCACACTGCGGGCCCACGCGCGCACACCCACATCCTGCCCTTCCTTCGCTGCCTTCACTACTAGCCTAAACACATGCTCGGTGTCAGTCTGGGCGGGTCTGAGTGTAGCTGCCCCCGTTCCCGTATGTCGCAAACGCACAACACGTGTGCTTGCTATTGTAACTTAGGTGCAACGGCAGCTAAAGACGGTTCCCATTTACCTACTCGCTGTCACCAGCTTTCGGTGGCTTTGTACCAACGACCGACTCTTTGCGGCAAGAAAATTGCCCCACCGAGTGGATGAACGCACGACCACGCGCACAGTGACTTTGCGGCCTAAACGATACACCAACTGTGCCGGCTTATACTGACTGACCTCTTTTCGTTTTGTAACGTTTTATACTCTGCTTTTTATTTCGTAGTTCATGAAAGTCAAAACAGTGATTGTTGGATGTACAGTATGTACACTGTATGATGGGATTACACCCCTTTTTGGCGATGCGGAAAACCTTTAGATTATGTACTGATATATAATAATGAAGTAAATGTAAATTTCCCCCAGAATGCCATTTTATGCGTTTTTAAAGGCAACTTTTTAAAACTTTTCTCGGCTGGTTGGGCAGTACGCTGACCAGGTGTCTCTAAGCTTTTACATGGACATTTCTCGAAGTCCTAGGTCATTGTCACTGTTTTTAACAGGAAAAATACAACTATTTTCAAAATATTGAAAAAATAATTGAAAATAATTGCATAACTGAAATTTTCCAAAGTTCCATAATTTAATTGAAAATATAATTGTAATTGAAAATAATGGAAAACTATTTCAATTAATTTAATTTAATTTAATTGAAATTAAAAACTGAGCCCATAATTTAATTGTAATTGAATTGAAATTCAAATCCCATAATTTCACATCACTACATTATTGTACAGGGTCTGACAGAAAAAACAACCCAGTAGCTGTTTCGCTGTAGCAACCGCAAATCTCAACCGATTTGAATGAATCCTTTATAAATGAAAGATAAAGAAATTCTTAAAAGATTGCTGAAATTTTCAATAATGCACTCTGCTTACGTAGTTCCTGAGACATTCGCTCTCAAAATCAAAACAGTGATTTTGGCAGTGAACAAGTGCGATTTTCTATTATTCCACTGCACTTCCAATAAAACGGATTCCTGTTACTGCTAAATGCTATTGGGGGCTTTACTGGTGACACACAAACTCGGTTTACTTCAACAGTAAAGTGTCATTAGCCTCCAGCAGTAGTAGTAATTGATTTATTATGAAGTGCTACAGAATCGCTCTTGTTCTTTGCCAAAATCTGTTTCGAATTTGAAGGCAAATATCTCAAGAACTAATAAGTGAATCTCAATAAAAATTGCACCAATCTCTGAAGAATTTATCAGTCTTTCTTTCAAAGGAAGATTCATTCAAATCGGTTGAGATTCCTGGTTGCAAAAGTAAAAAATCTGCCGGGTTGTTCTCTATCACTCTTGTTCATTACCAAAATCTCTGTTTTGACCAATCTCTGAAGAATTTATCAATCTTTCGCTCAAAGGAGGATTCATTCAAATCGGTTGAGATTCCAGGTTGCAAAAGTAAAAAATCTGCCGCGTTGTTCTCTATCACTCTTGTTCATTACCAAAATCTCTGTTTTGACCAATCTCTGAAGAATTTATCAATCTTTCGCTCAAAGGAGGATTCATTCAAATCGGTTGAGATTCCTGGTTGCAAAAGTAAAAAATCTGCCGGGTTGTTCTCTATCACTCTTGTTCATTACCAAAATCTCTGTTTTGACCAATCTCTGAAGAATTTATCAATCTTTCGCTCAAAGGAGGATTCATTCAAATCGGTTGAGATTCCAGGTTGCAAAAGTAAAAAATCTGCCGGGTTGTTCTCTATCACTCTTGTTCATTACCAAAATCTCTGTTTTGACCAATCTCTGAAGAATTTATCAATCTTTCGCTCAAAGGAGGATTCATTCAAATTGGTTGAGATTCCTGGTTGCAAAAGTAAAAAATCTGCCGGGTTGTTCTCTATCACTCTTGTTCATTACCAAAATCTCTGTTTTGACCAATCTCTGAAGAATTTATCAATCTTTCGCTCAAAGGAGGATTCATTCAAATCGGTTGAAATTCCTGGTTGCAAAAGTAAAAAATCTGCCGGGTTGTTCTCTATCACTCTTGTTCATTACCAAAATCTCTGTTTTGACCAATCTCTGAAGAATTTATCAATCTTTCGCTCAAAGGAGGATTCATTCAAATCGGTTGAGATTCCTGGTTGCAAAAGTAAAAAATCTGCCGGGTTGTTCTCTATCACTCTTGTTCATTACCAAAATCTCTGTTTTGACCAATCTCTGAAGAATTTATCAATCTTTCGCTCAAAGGAGGATTCATTCAAATCGGTTGAGATTCCTGGTTGCAAAAGTAAAAAAAATCTGCCGGGTTGTTCTCTATCACTCTTGTTCATTACCAAAATCTCTGTTTTGACCAATCTCTGAAGAATTTATCAATCTTTCGCTCAAAGGAGGATTCATTCAAATCGGTTGAGATTCCTGGTTGCAAAAGTAAAAAATCTGCCGGGTTGTTCTCTATCGCTCTTGTTCATTACCAAAATCTCTGTTTTGACCAATCTCTGAAGAATTTATCAATCTTTCGCTCAAAGGAGGATTCATTCAAATCGGTTGAGATTCCTGGTTGCAAAAGTAAAAAATCTGCCGGGTTGTTCTCTATCACTCTTGTTCATTACCAAAATCTCTGTTTTGACCAATCTCTGAAGAATTTATCAATCTTTCGCTCAAAGGAGGATTCATTCAAATCGGTTGAGATTCCTGGTTGCAAAAGTAAAAAATCTGCCGGGTTGTTCTCTATCACTCTTGTTCATTACCAAAATCTCTGTTTTGACCAATCTCTGAAGAATTTATCAATCTTTCGCTCAAAGGAGGATTCATTCAAATCGGTTGAGATTCCTGGTTGCAAAAGTAAAAAATCTGCCGGGTTGTTCTCTATCACTCTTGTTCATTACCAAAATCTCTGTTTTGACCAATCTCTGAAGAATTTATCAATCTTTCGCTCAAAGGAGGATTCATTCAAATCGGTTGAGATTCCTGGTTGCAAAAGTAAAAAATCTGCCGGGTTGTTCTCTATCACTCTTGTTCATTACCAAAATCTCTGTTTTGACCAATCTCTGAAGAATTTATCAATCTTTCGCTCAAAGGAGGATTCATTCAAATCGGTTGAGATTCCTGGTTGCAAAAGTAAAAAATCTACTGGGTTGTTCTTTATCACTCTTGTTCATTACCAAAATCTCTGTTTTGACTTTGAGGACAATTATCTCAGGAACTAAGCAGGCTATGTTAAAAAACGTACATTAATCTTTCAATAATTTATTTGTCTTTCATTTAAAAAAGGATTTATTGAAATCGGTTGAGATTTGCGGTTGTTATAGGAAAAAATTTGCTGGGTTGTTTTTTTTGGCGGACCCTGTATCTTAAAGCATATTCTACTTACGCTTGTAATCTCTGAAAATTATTTTTCGCGTCGAGATTATAAAACCTGGTTCAAATTGTGATGCCCCACCAGATCAACAAAGACGGAGTGACTTTCAGAAATTACAAGCTACGCCCACATTCAACAAAACAATGTGTATTTTTGTGTGTGTATTGTACTGAAAGCCTTTCGATTTTGAGTCAGAAATGCTAGGAAAATCAAATCTCAAATATGATATCTCTCTTAATGTTTTGAAACTTGAAACTGCTTGAAACCTTGTACAGCTTTGATATTGGCTTAACGAAGAAAACTTAGTGTTCACCTAAAGTTGTGATTTGCAAAAGAAGCCCAACTTACGTACATAACTTCCAGATAGCAGTGTTTAGTAGTGACTCCAGCCGAGAAACAGGACAAAGCAGAGGCGAGAACCAAAAGCACCAGCACAAACTGTGCGATCGCCACTATCCATGCGCCCTTCTTTAGTTTCAGCTGTCCAAAACAGACCAACTCTTGGTCGTCATCAACCATTAAAACTGACGGCACCGGCCCGAACTCCCTAATGAGGCAGTGCGGTCGGCACGATAATGACTAAAAGAAGCCTGAGGGAATTAGCTGAAATGCTATATTAAACGTATAGCACCGGCCCCACTCACTACTGCCAGTTGGCAGCAATGTATGTAGCTAATAAAAAGGAATTAGCCAATGATGCGCGCATATTTACACATCGATGAAATAGCGGCGCTGGGCATGCTCGGCTCGTTTGGTCGCCGCTTTATGCTCGAATGCTTTTGAAAGCGCCCCTAATTGCAATACCGTATAGCGCTCTCAGCCAGTGCACTAAATGAAGAATTAGAAGGAACCGTAAGTGTCCCTCAATCAAGCTGAAATAAAGCATAGTAGTATTTTTAAGTATTACATTGTTTTTCGAGAGACTTTGAGTCTAATCTGGTTGAAAATGTTTTGATTCGATTGAATACCTAAATTTTATAAGCGCGCTGATTTCCTTAAAAGACATTTATTCACGTTTCAGGTTCTTTTTATTCCTCCGTGGCGGCTCTTTTTTGACGACTTAGCTTAGCATTCGATTCTTTCTTTACCGATTTAATTTTCAAGTTTTTAAACTTGCTCAATATGAAAAAATGAAATGAAATGAATATAAGCCGACTAAATTTATTTTAAATACAGTATCGGCAAAAGAATGTCCACCCTTCTTTTCTCAGCCGATTCGTTCTCGCTCGTTTCTTTATCGATTTGGCTCAAATTTTCAGGATTTATTAACAATATAACTGGGACTGGGTAGATACGATCCGATCCGATTTGCGGGGCGGTCTTACGGCCTACGATCAGACTCGTGGTCCATTTCGCGACCCCAATGATTCGCCGTCTCTGACGTTGCCCTTCTTTCAGTGCCAGCCACTCCTAGACATGCTGCTGGGCGCCGGTCACCAAGAGGGCGGCCGGCATATTGATGCCATGATGCTGACAGATCCCGACGGCCGCCGGTGCCCAATATGCCAGAGGACTCCCAGCATAGTTGGTTTCTCAGACAGCTTCTGACATCGTAGATCTTCTTCCCAACGCGGCATGCTTAGTGGAGTGGCTTCGGTGCAACGGCAGATCCAGTCGGTTCCCATTTTACCTACTCGCTGTCACCAGCATTCGGTGGCCTGGGTGGAGCTTTGCGCCGACCACCAACTCTTTGCGGCAAGAAACTTGCCGCGCCGAGAGCATGAGCGCACGACGGCGCGCACAGTGGCTATGCGGCCTAAACCACTACACCAACTGTGCCGGCTACTGGGTAGATACTACTGTATGTCATTTTGGTGCAAAAATTCCAACTGATTCCGGTTTTATTACCCAAAACCTAAGATTTAAGGTGGTCCATGGAAACTTCAATTTTTTGGTAATTCAATGAGTATGGGTATAAAACTTGCAGCAATGATTGATGTTGCCATTGGGCATAACATACTGAGTTGGCAGCCCTCTCGCTCAAAGGACACCAAAATTGGGTAATTTCAAAAACATGATCGAAAATCCCATTGTTAAGAAATCCTCACTAAATGAATAAGTTGTCAATCAACAGAGATTGTAGTAGGAAGTTCTTCGCGAGTCGAGTTGTTCCAATTTGGAACAACTTACCTAGAGACGTTGTAAATGCTTCATCACTCCAAAACTTTCGTACTAAATTGGCCGCAGTTGATCTATCAAGTTTTTTGAGGGGGAGGGCCCTTGTGCCGGTCGATCGGCCCAGCCCTCCTGTCATCTAGCGGCATGCTACAGTATGCTGGTTATTCTAACAGTTCATTCTTTGTTTTTTTCTGTCAAATAAATCTATCTATCTAGGAAGTTCGACAAATGAGTGAACATGATAATTGAACTATATTCACGTGATAGAAACGTTCCCACAGTTTTTGGAAGATCGAGAATCGTCAGAATCATCATTTCACCAGTTTTATGAAGAAAAGTCACATTTTGTCATGTTTTTGAAATTCTCCAATTTTAGAGCCCTTTGAGCTACAGGGCTGGCCACTTACGCACAATGGCAACATCAATCATTCCTGCAAGTTTCATTCCCGTTCTCACTGAATTACCGAAAAATTCGAAGTTTACGTGGAGCAAATTAATTCTTTGTTTTTTGGTCTTGAAACCAGAACCAGTTCGAATTTTCTCACCAAAACTTGCGCAGTATTTACCAAGTTATATTGATAATTAATCCTGAAAATTTGAGCCAAATCGATAAAGAAATAAGTGAGAACAAATCCTTTGAGTAAAGTTCGAAAACGGGGGTGGACATATTTTGGTCCATATTGCATTTATATAGATTGTAAACGAAAATATCATTAACTCCGAGAGTCAATCCAATTAATTTATGCACAACTACCGAACCGGAGTCGTTACATAGACTAGTAAGCTGCAGAGCTCTAAACAAGATGTATGTTTAGGGGCGGCTGGACGCAGAGGGCAATTTATTAGTCTAATATCACCAAAATGATCTCAGACCACTGTTTCACGCTAGAATTGAACTCATAAAGAAGAAGTTAATAGGAAAAGAAGAAACCGGAAAGGAAGCTAATGAAAATTCTCTCCCTAGGAGGCTACCAAAAATTAAAGCATTGGCAATGAAATTGAAAAAGCCTCTTTGGGGTTTAGCATCTCCTTATTAGGCTTGACTAAATTGCTTAAACTAGAGCTAAACGAAACTAAAACTAGTGCCTACGTATACGCACTGCAAAATCTTCAGTTATAACAATGAAAATATGGAAATCTGAGCTTCAATTAAAGACTCATTCTTCAGTAAAGAAACCGCTCTTCATACATAGCGCAACGGTTGTAATTTGTTACCGATTTCTATGCATTGAAGTGCCGCGCTTTTTTCTGAAAAAAAAGCTGCTGTATCAAACTGAGCCAAATTTGGTTCAACATTTTTAGTTGTGCCAGATTTATTTACAATTAGTTTTCTATGGCACGGAAAATTGAGAAAACCAGCCTACATAATTAACTTACAAAAATATTACGGTAATGACAACACCAGTTCAGTTTACTGTGAACTGTACAGTACTAAATTCCCAATAAAAATGCTGAAACACCCTCTGCCTCGAGCAATTTCTAGAAATTACAGCGGCTATGCAGAAATAATCCTGAATTTAGCTTTTGTTTACACACGTAGGCAGAATCAAGATTATTAGGAGCCCATCCCACGCTTCAATTACTGTTATTTTACTATAAGTAAAACAAAATTTAGCAATACTATTACTAGTGGTAACCATTTTGCTAGTTTTTGGAGAATTCCAGCCAAAATCTTGATCAATTTTGCAATAAAAGATATGTGGGTCCAGGTTTCTCGATCAAATTTCACACATTTTTGTGTCTACAGCTCTGGAGAACTTCGTATCATGATCAAATTTAGCAACTATTTGGACCAACATCCATTATTCACAATACCTCTGACTCAAAATTCCACGTTATGACTAGTAAAACCGTAGTAAAATAGTAGTAAGTAGAATTATTAGCAAAACCAAAATTGGTAAAATCGGAGCTGCTGCCTGGTGGTGAAACAAAAATAGAAATTTTAAATTGACAGACTGAATTTACAGTAAGTAAATTTAGTAAATAAAAATCTACTAGTAAAATAACAGTAGCTCAACTACACTCCCCCCACTCTAAAAGAACTCTCGAAAAAATAGAAATTCTATTCAAACATCAGCAGTATAACTCTAAGACTCCAGGACGAGACAAGACACTGGCCACCTCCAAGCAACTGTTCTAAGCATTGATTAAGCTAGCAGCAGGCAGGACAGCGGCCTCATTGAGTTAGTTTAATGTAAAATCCCCGGGCCCTGTGGCCGCATTTCGGCAGTTTCCACTAACGACGTTCGGCGCTCACTACATACTAATTCAATGGTGCCGTGTTGGCATCAGCTATCTCTCTAATGTTACTCCTCCTATTGGTCGCTTATCTGCCGCAAAAAATTGAGCCACTGAGTCAAGATTGGGGAGCGGGGCTTAGAGGAGAAAGAACCTAATGCGCAGAGCGGTAGTATGTATTTTTAATCAGTCAATTAATCAACTACAGCATCGTTTCGGAGGAAATTAGCTGCCTCAGCTCAGCACTGAAAGATTCTAAGGCGCCCGACAGCTCTGAGGGGGTCGATTTGCTAATGTCTTGAGTGCTATAATTCTCGGCTCAGTAAATAAAACCGTCGTTAGTAGCCATGGAAACCCATGGCTCGGTCACACACCTACTATGTATAAAGAGGGAGGGCCATATCTATCCGCGGTTTCGTGGTGCTGTAAGTTTTGTGTTGGCCAATCAATTTTAACACAACCTGCACAAACCCTAGGATTTTTTACTCTCAGAAACTTGACCGAGTCTGTCACTCCAACCACTAGTACTAGTACTATGCTACAAGATAAAAAATGGATTAATTGATTTGAACCCTAGCGAATTCTTTGAGCTTAAACAGCGAAAATCGCGCGGACATTCACAGATGATGAAAGTCCAGAGTAGTCGTATCAACGTAAAGAAGCATTTCTTTGCAAATAGAGTAGTTAACAATTGGAATCTGTTAACGGAAGAGCAGGTGGCTGCTCGTTCGGTAGGCCTATTTAAAGACAAAATAACAATTAGTAATCGAGGATTGCGGTTTGCGTAAGTGCACTGCCAGCAAACCGCTTTGCACTGGAGCTTCTCTTTTGTCCTGGTCGCCATTCTGTGAACATGTTCTGTTACTAACAACGTGTGCAATAAACCTTATTATTATTATTATTATTATTAAAACTTCTAATAAAAGCGCACGCTCCAATAGTAGCGCCCTTTACGGACAGTCGGAAAATATTAACGCGACGCTCTAATAGTAGCGCCCTTCTAATAATAGCACTCCCATGCGCACTACTATCAACGCTTTCTACGTGTTTCCAGTGTGGAATACTGTCCCTTTGAGACAATTTTCTTTGATTAAGCTTGCAAACATTAGTCAGACCAAAACTCATATAAAGATTGCTTGTGTTTGTGGCAAAGATACCCTGTATTTTCAGAAAATCAGGATACTCGAGATGGGCAATGTAGCATTGAAGTAATAAACGCGCACGCTCCAGTAATAGCGCCCCAAAAGGAAACACGAAAAAATTATAGCGCAGCGCTATTATAGAAGATTTACAGTATGCACTTCCACGTGTCCGCCTCAAAGTGAAGTGCAAAACTAGTGGTTGAAGTAAGAGACTTGGCTAAAATTTTGAGAATAAAAATTTTAAGGACTTTGTGCTGTTAAATTTTCAGCCAAAAATTAGTTACGAACACTAAACTTACAGCAAGACGAAACCCGCGATAGGTAAATGGCCCTCCCACTACGTGCATGTTCTTCTGTGAGACCGGTAGTAAGCTTCTGATGAAAAAGCCGAGCTTCCATTTTTAAAGAAGCTTCTTTCGGAGTCTCTGCTTCAATTAGAAAACTTACAGCACGACGATCTACAATACTATAATGGAGAGATTGGATTGTCAGAATAGAAAACACAAACTCAGCTAAACTCAAAGCCCAGCATTTGCTTTGAGGCTGGAGTACACTCAAACTGGCTCTTAATCAAACAACCTATGGACACTGTTTCTCGGGGAATACGCGAATTGAGCTTAGCGCGTTCTGACACAGCATTTGTCATTTAGGCAAATCAGTATAAATCTGGTTACAGATTTGCCGTGATTTTCTGAGGAATAACAGAGTTTCTGAGACCAGCGGGTACTGTTGGAAAGTCCGGGGTTAAAAAATAGGTTCAGGTTCAAGTCAAGTCCAACATGGAAAGTCCAGGTTCACGTCCATCTTCTAAAAAACTTGTGCAATAGGATTAGGTTCAAGTCCACTAATATTAACAAAAACTGTCGACATTTTGCACTGTTTGCAACTTTTCTGAACCATATAAGCGTGTCCACTAGCAGTGAAAGGTCCAGATCAGAGCTTTATCGGGCACTACTTTCGTTTCTGACATTTTCAGTTTGAAAAATACAGGGCGTCTCATACTGTTGTTTGGTATTGGATTTTCCGTTTGTGTATGTGTATGTGTATACACATTTACCTTCAAATGTGTATGGTAATTTGTGTATACACATTCAACAAAACAATGTGTATTTTTGTGTATATTTGTGTATGTGTATTATACTGAAAATGCAATTTTTTGGTCGATTTCCAGTCAGAAAAGCTAGGAAAATCAAGTTTCTCAATGTCTGCTGCTTGAAAGCTTGGATAGCTTTGAAATCGAGTTACTTAGGCCATTTGAGGGCTTTATGAGAATATCTACTGTTTATTACTGCAGAAAAAACATAGAAATTTTACGTTTCTGTTCGAAATTTTATCGACTTTTGCTGATCAAATACACATACACAAAAATACACATTTCGAGTAGTATTTGTGTATGGTAATGTGTATCTGAATTTTCAATGTGTATGTGTATGTGTATGTGTATACACATCGAAAAAACAATGTGTATTTTTGTGTATGGTAAATGTGTATGTGTATACACAAACAACAGTAGCGTCTCAAAAAATGATCACATTTCTTTTTACAGCCATTTCCGCAAATTTTGACCAAATAGGCTGAAATTTGGGCCAAGGGTGTCAAAATTCGGGGAATTTTATGTATTAAAGTTTGTTGCACTAGGCATGACTCACTCCCGAGAAATTTCAAAAAAAGTGAAATTTGGTAATTTCAATAGTGAAAGCCGGTCACCGAAAAAACGTTACATTTAATTATCGCCTAAACTCTAACGATAGCGTTGGAGTTTATGCGTTAACTTTTTACACACGAATTACCCTGAATTTCTGAGTTTTCACTCCAAATTTCATCCAATTCCGACAACAATTGAAGCGTTCAGACGAAGAAATGCCTCAGTCCATAAATAGATGAAACGAGAAAAACGCGTTCAAAGTTTTCGGCCAGCCTGAAATAAATTGTGCAAACTGCTATGGCCTAAAGTGTATTATGCCAAAAGAGGCCCATACCAGTGCTACTCTGCACCTGAGTTTGGGCCACCACATCTTTCCTGATTTGCATATTTTTAAAAATTTGTGATAGTGGACTTAGGCTGTTTTAAGGTCTAAACCATAAAACAGCCTAAGTCCATATTCACAAATTTAAAAAAGATCAGTAAGAGTAAGAGAGCAGTATAACTACTAGGCTTGATTGCCTTCCAGAACTCCTGGTAGTGGACTAGCAGTCTTGCCATCAATTTGCAGCTTAAAAATTGAGCTACAATTATCTGAAATGTTAAATTATCGTTGATAGATTCCATAATAAGGAGCCAAAAGGTGGCCCAAGGCAGGTCCATTTTAGTCTTCAAAGCGGCATTCGATCAATTTCTTGAACTATCTATCAGTACTCTAAGGATTTTTAAGTCTAAATAATGATTATTGAATGAGAAATTTGATTTCAAAATTTTATCAACCTTAGTAAATGATGGAACATTTGTGATTTTCAGCCGTTAGCTAATTTGCTCCAGAACCTGTAGGCGTACGCTGGCGTTCTTGCCACTATTTTGTAGCTGAAGGATCGAGCAACAATAATCTTAAATATAGCGCATAGATTTTAGGGGTTACAGATAAGCTATTGGGGTCGAAAGGGGGTCAAAAAATTTTTTTCTTCAAAAACACAATTCGACCGATGCTTCTTAAAGTAATCAAAAAGTACTCTTAAACCCCCGATTTTTAAGTTCAAATTCTGATTACTAAGCCAGAACATCAAATTCGAAATTTTGATCCAATAGTTAAGCAGCCCGATTACTGTATCTTCGAATTGAAGCATCAAATCTGGGATTCCTTTTCACGGGGTTGAGAACTCGGCTATACTACGTAATAATGTATCAACTTTCAGCTGTCCGGGTCGTTTTTTTTAATGTTGAGTGTGAATATTGAGGCTCTTGACTTGGACTTAGGCTTTTCTTCAACTGAATTTCGAGCACTGCTAAAAAAATCCGTTGGTGTAACTTATGACATAGAATGTTTTCAGATGAAATAATTTGTATTGAACATGTCCATAGTTAGGGGATTGTGCTGCCAAGTAGAACTCAATTTTTTCAAAAAGTGGACTGAGGCATTTCTTCGTCTGAACGCTTCAATTAGGAAAGATACAGGAAAAAGAAATGTTTTCATTTTTTCGGTGACCGGCTTTTACTATTGAAATACCAAATTTCACTTTTTTCAAATTTCTCGGGAATGAGTCAAGCCTAGTGCACAAAACTTTAACACATAATATTCCCCGAATTTTAGCACCTATGGTCCATATTTCATCCTATTTGATCAAAATTTGCGGAAATGGCAGTAAAAAGAAATGTGATCATTTTTTCGGTGACCGGCTTTCACTATTGAAATTACCAAATTTCACTTTTTTAAAATTTCTCGGGAATGAGTCAAGCCTAGTGCACCAAACTTTAACACATAAAATTCCCCGAATTTTGGCACCTATGTTCCAAATTTCAGCCTATTTGGTCAAAATTTGCGGAAATGGCAGTGTGAAAAGAAATGTGATCATTTTTTGAGACACCCTGTAGGTCTAAAAACATGAAACCATTAAATTTCTATGCAATCAAACCGAAAATTTAACGAATTTTGCTAAAATTGCACTCAAAACGCGAACCTATTTTAGTAAGTCCAATAATACAGGACAGGTTCAAGTCCGGCTCGAATGGAATACGTAGGTTCAGGTTCAGGTCCAAGTCCACGAATTTTAGGTTAAAAACCTATTAATAAGTTCAGGTTCGGTCGGACTTGCCAACAATACCAGCGGGACATGTACGTACAACCTAAAGCCGTGTCCATTCTAAATGAGGCTTGTCATTTGCACACAAGTAAGCTGAAATTAGATCTTGGTCAACAGATGCTAAATTCGCATCGCTAGTTGAATGGAGCCGTTTGAAGAATTCAGACTCACTTAGTTATTTATTCTTGGTCCGTAAACAAAGATCGCATTCCAAATCAGCACTTTTAGCGAACATTAAACTGTTCGTGTGTTTACTGTTCGTCTGTCTACAACATAAAATTCATGTTCGTTTAAAAATCCCACAGTCTCTATTCACAGCAAATGTACGTTTGACAGAAAAATTATTGGCTGGTCGGTACTGGTCTGGTGTTCCCTCTCTTTTCCAATCGAAAAAGGGTGATCTGCAAATTACAGTATAATCCAATTTGTTAGGTCGGTAAGTCTGCACGGCAAGTAAGCTAAGCGAGCAGGGGCAGGGGCCGTTACGAATTAGGCAATAAATGTTACATAGTTACCAAGCAATATGGCCTAATAAAAGTATCTGAGCCAGAACTGGGGCCAAACGGGCTCCAAGCAGTTGGTAGCGCATTTGATTGGGGTGTGAATTGAATTAGGCCGGTCAATATTGGACCATTAGGGCCGAGTTTAAACTGAAATTAGACGCGATTGATTCGAATGAGCTGCCACTTTTACCGTATACCTTCGAAGAAGCCTGAGTTCGAAGCAAAATTCGTAAAAACACACTGTATATTACACAGCAGTTGAACAACAAGATGGCACAATTTGGCGCAAAACCTGACAAAAGCATGTTGAAATGCCCTTTTCAATCGACACAAAGGATTATTTACCGCTTTGTAGGCCTACATCAACGGCGTGGACTTTAGTTTTGCTATAGTCGTGTGTTATAATACGCAAAACAATTGTAGTTTGAACGTGAAAACGGTAACAACAACGGTAATTTACACAATGCCCGTTCTATACATATGAATTCATTTACAGGATTCGAGGAAAAGGACAACTCAGCGCACTTTTTGCTGTAGCATACAACCCTAGTAAACCTCAACCGGTTTGCGTGAATCATTTCTTGAATGAAAGACAAATAAATTCTTGAAAAATCGATGAAATTTTTATTAAAATAGCTGCTGTTACTGAGATATTTGCCCTTAAAGTCATAACAGTGATTTTGCCAATAAACAACAGCGCCGACTCTTCGTCATCTTCGTCGTCTGTTGGCAAACCCGACTGAAGCTGAGTTTATTATTGGGTTTTTAAGGTGAAATTTGTAGACTTGAACCTGATCCTGAACTTACAGTATTATACAGGATTTCAGCTGAAGTTGAACCTGTCCCGTTTTACTGCACTTACACTGTACTCAATACGCTCAGATTTTGATTTGTTAGGATTGGGAAAAATTTGTAAAATTTTCGATTGGATTGCACAGAATTTTAAAGATTTCATGTTTTTACAGCTACTTTTCAAGCAGAAAATGTCAGAAAACGAAAGTACACTGCCCTGTAAAGTAGTGTTTCCGAGTAAATTTATTTTGAAATTAAATAACTATTAAATTGCTTGCTCAGCCTTCAGAAGAAAATAACTTGCTATTAATTTGCTTCCTACCCAAATTTTGAAATTTAATTTGATACAAATTTGTTATTGGATATGAATTAAATATAAATTTGCTAAAATCAATACTCAATTCCTGAGGAAACAGCTCAAAATCCGGGTCGTGTTAGTCCAAAATGAGTTGACCATTCTTCAGATGGCGACAAATGGTCTATAAATTAGCATTTAATGAGTTGATATCTTTGTTATAAGCATGAACAAGGTCATCTTTGGACTGAACTTGTTGCTTTGTAGCCAGACTTTGGTTAGTGAAACTGCGAAACCAAGCAAATTTATATCAAATTCATATCAAATTGATATCAAATTTCTAGGCCAATTTTACGAAATTTAATATAATTTTAATTTGTTTGATAGTCATCGCGAGAAATTTAATTTGTTATTAAATTGCTATTTACTTGTTGATTTTGGCCAAAACAATTTAATTTTGTTATTTAATTTTAATTTGATCGGAAACACTACTGTAAAGTCTGATCTGGCTCGTTCACTGCCAGTAGGCAGGCTTATAGATCAGAAAAGTTGCCAGCGCAAATTTATACAGCCATAGAAATATGAGTGGACTTGAACCTGAAATTTCCATGTTGGACTTGACCTGAACCTGAACCTAATTTTTTAACCCTGAACGTTCCAACAGTACAAGAGGGATTCCGTTGCACTTCACAATAAAACATATTCCTACTGCTAACTCTTTGAGTATCAGTCTTCAAAATTTTCTGTCTGTCCGCACGGACATTTTGCCGAATGCGGACATGCAGCAAAATGTTGAAATTCGCGTCGGACACATTATCCGTGTCCGGTTTTATCATGCGGACATTTTCGTCCATCGATGCGGACAGACGCGGACAGAGACGTCCGGATTGGCGGACAGAGGCGGACAGAGCCGGACAGAGATGTCTAGATTGGCGGACAGAGACGTCCAGATTAGCGGACAGAGATGTCCAGATTGGAGGATAGTAGGGCCCGACCGGATACAAATTTCTACCGGATCCGGATCCGGATCCGGATATGCCCATATCCGGCCGGATCCGGATCCGGATATGCCGGATATCATTGATCAACTTAAAAATTTTTACAATGCAATAAACCACATACAGGGTGTCTCAAAAAATGATCACATTTCTTTTAACTGCCATTTCCGCAAATTTTGACCAAATTGGCCGAAATTTGGACAATAGGTGCCAAAATTCGGGGAATTTTATGTGTTAAAGTTTGGTGCACTAGGCTTGACTAATTCTCGAGAAATTTCAAAAAAAGTGAAAGTTGGTAATTTCAATAGCGAAAGCCGGTCACCGAGCCGCGTCAGTGGCTCAGTGGGTAGCTCGCTGCCTCTGAGTCACGGCGGCCGCTGCATCCCTAGTGGTTGTAGTGGTTCATCCTCTCGGCGTGGCAAGTTTCTTGCTGCAAAGAGTTGGTCGTCGGCACAACGCTCCACCCAGGCCACCGAAAGCTGGTTACAGCGAGTAGATAAAATGGGAACCAACTGGATCTGCCATTGCACCGAAGCCGCTCCTACAGCATGCCAATTTGGAGAAAGATCAATGACGTCAAGTGCTGGCTGAGACGACACAACAAGGCCAATACCGGTGGGGCCAACGGCCGGGCGGCAGTGGACGCTGTCAGCACTTTGACGTCAATGCGCTAGGCGCTCTCTTAGTGCCTGGCGCCCAACAGCATGGCTAGAGTGGCTTGGCAGTGAAAGAAGGGCAAACGTCCGAGATGACGAATACGGGGGTTGCGCAATGGACCGCAGAGGTCTGAGCGTAGGGCCGTAAGGTCCCCCCACACATCGGATCGGATCGGATCGGCCGGTCACCGAAAAAAAAGTTATATTACAGGGTGTGCCAAAAAAAAAACCGCTGTAGCAACCTCAAATCTCAGCCGATTTGAATGAGTCCTTTTTTAAATGGAAGATAAATAAATTCTTGAAAGATTGATTTAACGTTTATTAAGATAGTCTGCTTACTTCCTGAGATATTTGTCCTCAAAGTCAAAACAGAGATTTTGACAATGAACAAGAGTGATAAAGAACAACCAAGCAGATTTTTTAGTTTTGCAACCATGAATCTGAACCGATTTGAATGAATCCTTTTTTAAATGAAAGATTGATAAATTCTTCAAAGATTGGTGCAGTTTTTGCTGAGATTCACAATTTAGTTGTTGAGATATTTGCCTACTAAGTCGAAACAGATTTTGGCAAAGAACAAGACTGATTCCGTTGCATTTCATAATAAAGCAAATTCCTACTGCTGGGGCTAATGATACCTTAGTGTTGAAGTAAACCGAGTTTCTGTGTCACCTGTAAAGCCTCCAAGAGCCCTTAGCAGTAGCAGGAATCCGTTTTATTATGAAGTGCAGAGTAATAAAAAAATCCCTCTTGTTCACTGCCAAAATCACTGTTTTGAGTTTGAGAGCCAATATCTCAGGAACTAAGCAGAGTACATTAATGAAAATTTCAGCAGTCTTTTAAGGATTTATTTATCTTTCATTTAAAAAAGGATTCATTCAAATCGGTTGAGATTTGCGGTTGCTACAGTGAAAAATCTGCTGGGTTGTTTTTTTTTGGCACACCCTGTACATTATCGCCTAAACTCTAACGATAGCGTTGGAGTTCATGCGTCAATTTTTTACACACGAATTACCCTGAATTTTTACACTCCAAATTTCATCCAATTCCGACAAAAACTAGGAAAGATACAGGAAAAGGAAATGTTTCCATTTTTCGCTGACCGGCTTTCACTATTGCAATTACAAAATTTCACTTTTTTGAAATTTCAAAATTTTCTCGCCCTGCTTGGGCCATTGCCCAACCAGACCTCTTCAGACTACAATACCTCCTAATTTCTGTTAATACTATACTGAGAATGCTTTCAAAAGCGTTTTTCGAGCTAATTTTGTTCAAATTTTCTTGCCCTGATTGGGCCGTGGCTCAACCAGAGATCTAAGAATTTAATACTTCCTTTTGCAAAATCCTGAGCAAGCCTAAAAGTAAGGGGAAGACAAATAGGGACATATAAGTGGCAAAGATAAACCACCGGTGATGTACAATGTATGTGCAAAGCGATTCCGCACTCTGGTGATATTTTGAGAGTGGGTTTTTAGCATTTTGTGCAGTTAAATAGCGAAAAATATCCTAAAATGACTGGAACTAATCTAATTTTATGTTCAAATACGTAAAAAATCTCGTTTTCTCATCTGTGACTGATATCCGGCATATCCGGCAGGTAATATCCGGATCCGGTACCGGATCCGGATATGGCCATATCCGGCCGGATCCGGATCCGGATCCGGATATCCGGTCGGGCCCTAGAGGATAGGGATGGCCAGATTGGCAGACTACAAACAAATCTGTTTTGCCGTTCAGGTTTCGCGCTAGTGGTTTGCTTTTGTTGTTTTACCTGGAAATCACCCTAAAAATCGGTTTTACACAACGTTCTCATACCTCTTTGAGTATCAGTTTTCAAAATTTTCTGCCTGTCCGCACGGACATTTTGCCGAATGCGGACATTCAGCAAAACTGTCAAAATTCGCGTCAGACAGATTATCCGTGT
>JASANB010000947.1:0-76884 GCA_030248155.1 Sabatieria punctata | reverse complement strand
TGTTTCTTCTTGAAGTTGGGCCAACTCCAGGTCTTTCTTTGTGATTTCTTGAATTTGAAGTCTTCTTGTTTCTTCTTCCATCTCCATCCTTTTCATTTCTTTGTGATCTTCTCTTTCCTGCTGTTCTTTCTTGAGGCGGTCTTCTCTCTCTTGTTCTTCTCTGTTGAGACGGTCTCCTCTTTCTTGTTCCTCTCTGTTGAGGCGGTCTCCTCGCTCCTGCGCTTCCTTTTCTTTCAGCTCCTTCTTGTCGTTGAAGTCCAGTTGGATCTGCATGTCATCCAGGGTATCGTCTGCCTTGGAGACCAGTTTGGAGAGCATCTCAGAGGTCTGCTGGAAGTTTGGGTCCTCTTCTTTTGAACTTGATGCCAGCTTGATAAATTGCTCCAGCAGTCTCTTTAAGGTGGTGCTCTTCCTTTTCAGTCGCACTTGGAGCTTGGCGATGTTGATAGAAGGTGGCTCTTCTTGGTTGAGCAGATCGTCAGAAGCGGACAGGATGTTGATCACTTCTTCCTTGATGGCGGCGATGGAGTTGAGGAGTTCTTTGGCCATGTTGGTAACCACTCGCTGCTACCAGATGTTGCGGTGGATGAAGTTGGAGTTGGGGGGATTATTTCCCTTTTATTCGGGAACAGTAACGACAGTAGAACAATTGGGGTGGCTGTTCACAACAGCTACAGTAACAATGGGGCTCGCTGTTCACAACAGCTATGGTAACAATCGGGCTCGCTGTTCACAACAGCAATGGTAATCAATCGGGCTCGCTGTTCACAACAGCAATGGTAATCAATCTGGGTTTGGGAATACACAATGGCCGGGCTGGGCCCTTATATAGCTCAACAGAAAATTCTAGAAAGTTCTAGAGCATGACAATGCACGCGCCTATACATACAATGTATAGAAAGTTCTAGAACAAAATGGCACTCTTATACTTTCTACATGGAATGTTCTAGAATCCTAGATTGACAATAACAAGCAGGCAACGCCTAGACTTTGTAGTAAAGTGACGTGACATGACGTCACCTAACATAATACGATTGCAATTGACTGCGCTAATGCGCCATAATCTATGCCTAGCCTAAGTCTACAGCAAAAATATACTTTAGTTCTTTGCCATTCTCGTGGCTTCCACGACACCAAATGTGGTACTGATACCATAAATGGCATCTGTACTGTATATGGTATCGATTCTTCAAATCGTTAACGGATGCTATATATGGTTTCTTTTCTTTGCATTATCCCTTTGTAATATACCAATGCCATATGGCGCAGTTGGCCAACCAATTGGTAAGCAAAAAATGAAGGTAAACATTCAGCAAGCTGTTTCAGACTCCTTGGAAACGCGTGTTCAACCAGTCGCAAACTCAAAATTTGTTATTTTAGATGTTCAGTGAACGCTTGCAGTTGAAATGGGTAAAAATAACTATCATTTCAGTATGTAAGTTTACCGCACTAAACCAAGACAATCTGAAAACAACCTATCGGAAATTCAGACCGAATGTATTGGAATGAGGCTGGTAAAAACCGTAAAGCCGGAAAGTTTCCGATATGTTAAAAACCACAGTGATTTGCAAAAGTATGTTGATAGATTGCAAACTAGAGGGACAGAGGCTTGAAAAACGCAATATATTTGTTTCAATAATGATAAAACGCAATGAAGCTCTATAGAAAATTTGGCAGCTTTCTATGTTATTTTTAATTTAGATGTGTTTCAGGCGTTTTACATTTCTTACATGCACTCTCAGTTAAGGCTGATTACATGTATCACCTTGAGCGTATTTCTCCACTGTGCGCATTCCTTGGTATGTCGCGTCACGTCCTCCGATCGCATATATGTGTGCCTCAACTGCTACCAATGCCAGTTGCCGTCTGTTAGTTACAATCGGGGAAGTTGAATGCCAGTCGTTCAGGCGGAGCCACTCACATGATGACAGAGGTTTGACGCCAAAGTACCAGTCTTCTACTCCACCGCAGACATAGATGGCTTCACCAAGAACAGTGCTTGCGTGAAACATCCGAGCTTGTTGCATGTCTGGAGGACTGCAGAGTTGGTTGGTTGTGGGGTTGAAGGCGAGCACACTCTTCGATGCCATACTGATTGTGTCCCATCCTCCGATGATATAGACAACTCTATTCAAGAACTCAGAAGTGTGGCATTGTGTTTCCTGTTGCAGTTGAACATCCAGCAGGGTGTTGTTCTCTGGAGTGTTTGGGTAATGCACTTCCATCGATCTCTCTGCAGCATCACCATGACCGCCACTGATTAGAAACGCAAGACCTGTAAAAGAGTGAATACTGAAGTTGGCTCAAATCTGAATATTCAGCACAGTAGCTATAATAAATTGAACTGAAGCTCTCTCACTCTTGCTCTCGCTCTGGCGCTCTCTCTCTCTCTCTCTGAACTGAACTTTATTTGTCGCCCAAACAAGACAACATGTTAGTAAATAAACAGCGCAGAAAGAGTGTTAGTGGGCAACAGGATGCACAATGTCTAAAAAGAACGGTGCACCCTTTACTGAAATAGGAGGAAGCCTGAAAGATCTATTTTTTTTAGTTTCTCCATGAAAATCGTCAAATTTCTAGATTCTACAATATCGTTAGGTAAGGAATTCCAGATGTGTATCACCCTCATCGAGAAAAAGTGTTTTCGACAGTCCAAATTTTTTCCCAAAGAAGGAAGAGACAGTTTCTGAGAGTGGCCCCGTGTAGTGCAAAGGAGGGGTCTTTGAAAAAAGTCGTCAAAAGACAGATCGATCAAGCCGTAAACTATTTTGAAAACGAATTGCAGATCAACAACGAGCCTGCGGTACTCGAGTGTTTCAAGAGTTAGCGCCTTAAGGCGCTCAAAGTAAGCGCCTTGCAGATGTGCAAAGCCAGAGAGCCGCAGTGTAAAAACCCGTTGAACACCTTCAACCACTAATATATCTTTCTTTTTGTATGGGTTCCATACAGCAGTGGCATATTCTAATTTAGGCCTGACATACGTCTTAAAAAGCTCAGTAAGAAATTTGGGGTTGCGGTATGAAAAAGCTTTATGAATCAAATGAGCTCGTTTAGATGCATCACTGGCGATTTTAAGAGTCGTTCTCTGAACCGATCGAGTTTCAGTATTCAGACCCCAAAATTGAAAGTTTGAGCTAGAGAGCTGTAAGTTGGCACACTAATACATACTTATGAGTTATCTTTCAGCTGCAAAGGATTAGTGGATCTGACGCTCCTGTCCTGAGATATAGCCTTCCGAAAATCGGTCTGCTTAACTATGGGACCAAAATTTCAAACTCGAATTTCTCGCTTCATACTCCGAATTCGGACCTAAAAATTGGGGGTTTTAGAGTACTTTTAGACTGCTTTAAGAAACTTTCGTCAAATTTTCGTTTTCAGAAAAAAAATTTTTTTTCGCCCCCTTTGCGCCCCCCCTAGCTCGTCTGGAACCCCCCTACCCAGTTTTTTTTATTTCAGAAAAATGTTGCGCTATCAATTACCTACCGTTTGGTGTGAAGCATTGTTTGCTCAGACCCGAAAAACGTGAGGAAATTGAGGTCAAACATGTCCCGGTCGCAAAATTTTTGCACTTTTCTCAGGTCAAATATTTCCAAGTCCGGTTTTCCACCTACTAGTACGAATTCGGACCTAAAAATTGGGGGTTTTAGAGTACTTTTAGACTGCTTTAAGAAACTTTCGTCAAATTTTCGTTTTCAGAAAAAAATTTTTTTTTCGCCCCCTTTGCGCCCCCCCTAGCTCGTCTGGAACCCCCCTACCCAGTTTTTTTTATTTCAGAAAAATGTTGCGCTATCAATTACCTACCGTTTGGTGTGAAGCATTGTTTGCTCAGACCCGAAAAACGTGAGGAAATTGAGGTCAAACATGTCCCGGTCGCAAAATTTTCGCACTTTTCTCAGGTCAAATATTTCCAAGTCCGGTTTTCCACCTACTAGTACGAATTCGGACTTAAAAATTGGGGGTTTTAGAGTACTTTTGGACTGCTTTAAGAAACTTTTCTCAAATTTACGTTTTCAGAAAAAAAATTTTTTTTCGCCCCTTTTGCGCCCCCCTAGCTCGTCTGGAACCCCCCTACCCAGTTTTTTTTTATTTCAGAAAAATGTTGCGCTATCAATTACCTACCGTTTGGTGTGAAGCATTGTTTGCTCAGACCCGAAAAACGTGAGAAAATTGAGGTCAAACATGTCCCGGTCGCAAAATTTTCGCACTTTTCTCAGGTCAAATATTTCCAAGTCCGGTTTTCCACCTACTAGTACGAATTCGGACTTAAAAATTGGGGGTTTTAGAGTACTTTTGGACTGCTTTAAGAAACTTTTCTCAAATTTACGTTTTCAGAAAAAAAATTTTTTTTCGCCCCTTTTGCGCCCCCCTAGCTCGTCTGGCACCCCCCTACCCAGGGAGTGTGATTTCAGAAAAAGGGTGCGCTATCAATTACCTACCGTTTGGTGTGAAGCATTGTTTGCTCAGACCCGAAAAACGTGAGAAAATTGAGGTCAAACATGTCCCGGTCGCAAAATTTTCGCACTTTTCTCAGGTCAAATATTTCCAAGTCCGGTTTTCCACCTACTAGTACGAATTCGGACTTAAAAATTGGGGGTTTTAGAGTACTTTTGGACTGCTTTAAGAAACTTTTCTCAAATTTACGTTTTCAGAAAAAAAATTTTTTTTCGCCCCTTTTGCGCCCCCCCTAGCTCGTCTGGAACCCCCCTACCCAGTTTTTTTTCTATTTCAGAAAAATGTTCCGCTATCAATTACCTACCGTTTGGTGTGAAGCATTGTTTGCTCAGACCCGAAAAACGTGAGGAAATTGAGGTCAAACATGTCCCGGTCGCAAAATTTTCGCACTTTTCTCAGGTCAAATATTTCCAAGTCCGGTTTTCCACCTACTAGTACGAATTCGGACTTAAAAATTGGGGGTTTTAGAGTACTTTTAGACTGCTTTAAGAAACTTTTCTCAAATTTACGTTTTCAGAAAAAAAATTTTTTTTGCCCCCTTTGCGCCCCCCTAGCTCGTCTGGAACCCCCCAACCCAGTTTTGGCGGTTCCAGACGAGCTAGTGGGGCGCAAAGGGGGCGAAAAAAAATTTTTTTTCTGAAAACGAAAATTTGACAAAAATTTCTTAAAGCAGTCTAAAAGTACTCTAAAACCCCCAATTTTTAAGTCCGAATTCGTACTAGTAGGTGGAAAACCGGACTTGGAAATATTTGACCTGAGAAAAGTGCGAAAATTTTGCGACCGGGACATGTTTGACCTCAATTTTGTCACGTTTTTCGGGTCTGAGCAAACAATGCTTCACACCAAACGGTAGGTAATTGATAGCGCAACATTTTTCTGAAATAAAAAAAAACGGGGTTGGGGGGCGTCCAGACGAGCTAGTGGGGCGCAACGGGGGCAAAAAAAAATTTTTTTTCTGAAAACGAAAATTTGACAAAAATTTCTTAAAGCAGTCTAAAAGTACTCTAAAACCCCCAATTTTTAAGTCCGAATTCGTACTAGTAGGTGGAAAACCGGACTTGGAAATATTTGACCTGAGAAAAGTGCGAAAATTTTGCGACCGGGACATGTTTGACCTCAATTTTCTCACGTTTTTCGGGTCTGAGCAAACAATGCTTCACACCAAACGGTAGGTAATTGATAGCGCAACATTTTTCTGAAATAAAAAAAACTGGGTTGGGGGGGTTCCAGACGAGCTAGTGGGGCGCAAAGGGGGCGAAAAAAAATTTTTTTTTCTGAAAACGAAAATTTGACAAAAATTTCTTAAAGCAGTCTAAAAGTACTCTAAAACCCCCAATTTTTAAGTCCGAATTCGTACTAGTAGGTGGAAAACCGGACTTGGAAATATTTGACCTGAGAAAAGTGCGAAAATTTTGCGACCGGGACATGTTTGACCTCAATTTTCTCACGTTTTTCGGGTCTGAGCAAACAATGCTTCACACCAAACGGTAGGTAATTGATAGCGCAACATTTTTCTGAAATAAAAAAAACTGGGTTGGGGGGTTCCTGACGTGCTAGGGGGGCGCAAAAGGGGCGAAAAAAATTTCTTTTTTTGAAAACGAAAATTTGACAAAAATTTCTTAAAGCAGTCCAAAAGTACTCTAAAACCCCCAATTTTTAAGTCCGAATTCGTACTAGTAGGTGGAAAACCGGACTTGGAAATATTTGACCTGAGAAAAGTGCGAAAATTTTGCGACCGGAACATGTTTGATCTCAATTTTCTCACGTTTTTCGGGTCTGAGCAAACAATGCTTCACACCAAACGGTAGGTAATTGATAGCGCAACATTTTTCTGAAATAAAAAAAACTGGGTAGGGGGGGTTCCAGACGAGCTAGGGGGGCGCAAAGGGGGCGAAAAAAAATTTTTTTTCTGAAAACGAAAATTTGACGAAAGTTTCTTAAAGCAGTCTAAAAGTACTCTAAAACCCCCAATTTTTAGGTCCGAATTCCGAGTGTGAAGCGAGAAATTCGAGTTTGAAATTTTGGTCCCATAGTTAAGCAGACCGATTTTCGGAAGACTATATCTCAGGACAGGAGCGTCAGATCCATTAATCCTTTGCAGCTGAAAGATAACTCATAAGTATCTATTAGTGTACCAACTTACAGCTCTCTAGCTCAAAGTTTCAATTTTGGGTCTGAATAGGGCAAAGGACCAAAACGCGATCTGACCAGAGAACGACTCTTAACACAATGCTTAGAAAAGGATAAGTTGTCATGGCGATCGAGTCCCACAAGAACACCTAAATCCATAATCTCTGAGACCGAGTTAATTTGTGAACCATAAATTTCGTATTCGTGCTTTGGGTTTGTATTCCCTAAATGAAGTATGGAACATTTGTGAATATGGAACATAAATGAAGTATGGAAACAGAACAGAAAGTATGGAACTCTCTCTCTCTCTCTCTCTCTCTCTCTCTCTCTCTCTCTCTCTCTCTCTCTCGCTCTCGCTCTCGCTCTCGCTCTCGCTCTCGCTCTCGCTCTCGCTCTCGCTCTCGCTCTCGCTCTCGCTCTCGCTCTCGCTCTCGCTCTCGCTCTCGCTCTCGCTCTCGCTCTCGCTCTCGCTCTCGCTCTCGCTCTCGCTCGCTGGTAAAATCTGGTCCAGCTGTAGACACTTTCTCTCACTTCGTAAGGACCAACTGTTTTTTTGTAAAATTTATAACTGAAGCTGAAAAAATACCGGGTTTATCCATATAAACGCCCCCTGGGCTTTAATTGGAAAGCCTTTCCGAATAGACCCCCACGGGCTTCTATTCAGACAAAAGATTATGGTCGCAAGCGGAGATAAGGTTTGGAATAGATTGCGATAAAAAGTCACTACGCGCGTTTTTTACCGGCCGAAGCAAGCAGAGGCGGCTTTCTGCATGTCTTTGTTGATAAAAATCACGTGCATGGCAATTAGTGTTGTTATGACTACTAGTCAAAGTCAAAGTCATAGTTAATACTTTTGTGATGTGGCAGTCAAACGGACAGGTAGTCAAAGTCAAAGTTTGACTACCTTCCTTACCATAAATACATAGTCAAACGAAGACCAGGTAGTCAAACCGTTTGACTATGACTACGTTTTGCTAAAAGCAGCAGGGTTTTCACCCGCATTTTACCGCATTTTTTGTTGTTCGCGACGAAATATTTTGCAAACTTGTTTACGTTTTAAAGAACTTCAGCACACCGAGACCAAATGCCCTCTTTTCAAAAAATTTAGAAGCAATGACAGGTGTCAGTCAGTGAATCTCTGGTTGATGCAAGATTTTCCATGAGGAAGGGTAAAGATAACATACTGTACGAACAGTAAAATACCTTTCTAAAAACGTTTTGCGCAGCAAAGAAGAACATGAGATGAGAGAACTCAAGAATTTGCATGGTTTCACATGCAAAAGGCGTTTTGCTCCATTTTTTTGCGGGTATTTTTCTGCAGCATCTTTTTCTTTTGCATCGAAAATTTCGACAGGCAATTATGTATTTCAGGTGACTGAAGCTTACAAATCACTCAAAATGTCTATTTGGCTCTGTTTCAAAAAGTAGTCAAAGTAGTCAAACCAGTGGTCATTTGACCTCTCTGGTATTGTACTCGAACGGATGGTAGTCATAGTCAAAGTCAAACGGAAATTTTGGTATTGTAACAACACTAACGGCAACCAAGTGAATTGGAGTACTGGCTTTGCATTGTTCTACATTGTATTTACCACAAATTCAAACGTTATTTGGCAGCTTAAAATATCGATTCTTAGCGTCCTTGCTGAAAAAACGTGTTAAAAACGCATTTCCAGGCGTTTTGGAGCTTTTTGAAAGATTGGACCCCCTTTGGGCGAAACCCCCTCGCCCCCACCTGAGGAAAGCCCCCTCCCCCCTCCCCCATGTCGGTCTGGAGCTGTTACATGTATGGTCTCTGAATCGAGCGGCTCCAAACTAAAATGCAAACTTTGCATGCCCAGCCCAATTGGTATATTAAGCATAATTTATGCTGAAAATATGAGCCCAATCGGTTCAAGTACGCTATTCCAGGAGTAGAAATTGTCCCAAATCACGTTTTTGGCCATAAATACCGAAAGCGGAGAGCAAAAATATTGCAGTGGTGCTGTTTTCTACTAGAGACCTATCGAATAATCACATAAAAAGTATAGGTCAGAATATTTCATGTTCCGCCACAGTTTTTATAAAAACCACGCCATGGTTTTTAGAAAAAATGGCTCTTAACGGTACATGTAGAGGTCATCCGCCGATGAGGAGTTCAGAAAACAGCAAAGTATTGTGCCAGGCAGTCCTTTTTTGGCCAAATACTATGTTCTTATGTAGTTGATGCTTGCCAGCCGGTTTAGTTAGTCTTGACGCAAAGTTGTTAATTTTCCTTGGAGTTTGAGAGTACTGTGGGAGACATATCAGGGGAAGCGCGTTTGCGCTTCACGGGGGTTTGTTGGTCATTTTCGGTCTATAAAGATTCTTAGACATCGTGTGGTGGGGCGGAAAATGCGCTTCCTCTATTATGCTCAGGTTTTTTTTTACGTATTTTGTGCCAAAAAGGGGTCATTTTTGGGTGTTTCTTTTAGCTGTAACTTTTGTGTTTGTGAACGGATCTGGCTAGTTTCTGCAGAAGTTATATAACTTTTTGGGCTCTATCTTTTGTGAAATTTTCAGGAAAATCGTGTCATTCGTTTTGGATTTAGGACTTCAAAGAGATTTTTTTGTGAGGGGGGATCCTCGGGGTCACTTTTTTAGCAGTTTTTCGAGTTTTTTGCATGCTTCTTTAGGTCTTTTGGGTTGGTGTTTTATATCAAAATGTTCGCCATTTTGGGGGAAATCTGATGGTGTTTTTAGTTTTTGTGTAGTGTTTTTCCTTTTTGAGTTATTTTCGATGCAATTTTTCAGTTTTTGCGCAACTAATTGCGCAACGAGGGAATGAGTGGTATCTTTGAAAATTTCAGGGTTATATTAGGTTGTTATGGTCTTCAATGCAAGAATTGGTGGAGTTGACCACCTACTCCTGAACATGAGCTATGGCTGTTTGAACATAGGGTGGTTTTGTATTTTTTCCGAATTTATCTGGCTGTAACATTTGCGTGTGTGAACCGATCTGGCTGGTTTCTGCAGAAGTTGTTGAGGCTGTTGGGTTGTACGTTTTCTGAAATTTTCAGGGAAATCCATTCCTTGGTTTTGAATTGACGACCTGAAAAAAATTTTTCTTCGTGGAACGAAATCGTCCCGGTTAGTGTTTTTTGGCAGTTTTTCGAGTTTTTTTACATGTTTTTTGGGTGTTTTAGATTTACATTTTATACCAAAATGTTCGCCAGTTTGCGGGCAATCTGATGGTGCTTTTAGTTTTTCTGTAGTGTTTTTGGTTTTTGAGTTATTTTCGATCGAATTTTTCGATTTTGGCGGAATTTATTGCGGAACGAGCGAATGAGTTGTATCTTTGAAAATTTGAGGTTTACATTAGCTTGTTATAGGCTTCAATGCAAGAATGCGTCGACTTGTCCACCTACTCCTGAACTTGACCTATGGCCGTTTGAAGATAGGGTGGTTTTTGTATTTAAGCCAAAAAAACGCCTATATTGCCTTAATACTTAAATAAGCGAAATTTTACTCCCTCTGGGACGGGGCTGGGGGAGGGGGTATGGGCAGGCGAGGGGGTAGACCCCTTACCCCCTGGCCCATGTATGGCTGTAACTTTATAGAAAATTTTCAAACGACAGTATGTGATTCAGTTAGAAGTACAGGGTGATTTACATATCCCGCCGCGTTTCGCAAGCTCAGAACTTTTTTGTTTGTGGACCGAATCGGGTGATTTTTGGGTATGATATGTGGATATACTTCGCATTTTACTGTTTAAAATTTCAGCTTATTTCATCACGAAATGCCTGAAAACGGGGAATTCTACCGCAGACTGAAATTTCCAACATTGGCCCTAAATTTATTTGGCTTGTGCGCGATTAGGCTAGTGTTTGAGTGTTGAAAAGATTCTTAAACCATAGTGGGTTGACGCTTTGTTCACTTTTCAACACAAACGGACCTTTTTAGCAGTTGTGATAGCTTTTTCGGTAAAGGAACGTGCAAAATGCGCAGTGCAGTTTGAGTGGACCAAAAGCACTCAGAATGTTCCACCTGCAAATTGGGATAGAACACGAGCCTCCAAGAGATACCAGCATCCGCTGGTGGCATGAATCGCTGATCGAAGAGGGCAGTCTGTCCAGCAAAACTCGGAAAAGCGTCCACCAACCAGCGTGGATGGTGGAATACCACCAGCGGCTGCAGAAAGTGATTGGAAACAGTGACCATCACATTCAAGTGCATAACTAGTGGTGTAGTGGGTGGAATTTGTCGAAATTTGAAACAATGAAATGCGAAGTATGTATATCCACATGTCATATCCAAAAATCAGCCCATTCGGTCCACAAACAAAAAAAGTTCTGAGCTTGCGAAACCGGGCGGGATACCGTATGTGAATCACCCTGTACTATTGTGATAGTTTCAAAACTTTTCAAATGACAGTATGTAACTGATCTATCTCGCGTAGTATATGTAGACTCCAAGTAGATCAGACTTTACTTGGGTTAGACAGGTTATAGTAAACGGGCTATCAACACAGACACAACACAACAGCTCTATATATAAACACCACACAAGAAGATCATTACAACAGGATGCATATCATGCATTCACATACTACAGTAGTGGACACATCAACCACCCTCCTTCCTAAAAATGAAGCTACCATGTTCATCTTCAATATGAGAGTCTTGGAGGCGGTTGACCTTTGTTTTTCCAAGGGGAGCGTCGCAGCTCGGCTTTCTCCTGCAATCGTGTCCACTGCTGCTTGACATGCGGTTCTCTGCTAACCAGATACTCGACTTCCTGAAGCTTCGATTGATCTTCGTTGTATCGGCGCATGCGTCGCGCATTCCAGGTCTGGCCATCAGACAATCGGTATGACCAGTTGCCTTTCACTTCGACCACTTTCAACAGTTTTGACCAGGGGCTTTGGCCCTTCAGAGTGTGTGGGCGTTTGACGCGAACCTTCTGACCCACTCTGCATGGTCCTCGATTTCTGATCTCTTTTGGCTCAACATTGCTGGCTTGTACTTCAGCTTTCCCATTCTCTCTCTTCTCCCTTTTCAGTCGATTCCTGACCACTTCATATGGCAGCCTGATTCGGTGTCCCAGAAATAATTCGGCTGGACTCTTAGGCGCGCTCTGGTCTGGAGATGTCGCTCGAAAGTGAGAGAGTAGTTCATTGAGCTTTTGTTTCCAAGGTTGTGAGCTGCTCGAGTACGCCTGTAAACCATGCTTCAGGTATCTATTGAACGTTTCCACAAAGGCGTTTTGTTGAGGAGTGTAGACAGGTATGAGCTGATGCTCAATGTGGCACTGTTGTAGAAAAGCCTTGAACCATGAACTGGTGAACTGCGTTCCATTGTCAGAAACCAGTCTCGATGGACAACCATAGCGCGAAAACAACTCCTGCAACCAATTAACGATTGTGTTTGAAGTGGTGGTGCTGGTGCACAGTATTTCCGGAAACTTTGAGTAGTTATCAAGCAGCACCACAATGTATTTGGGTTGCATAGGTGCATCAGCAAATGGCCCAGTAATGTCAATTGAGACTTCTTCCCATGGCTTGTTTGGCATATATAGATGCATCTCTGGCATTGCCACCCTGGGGTTTGATTTGGCCGAATCCTGACATGCCACACAGTGGTGCACGAAATGCTCAGCTTCTTTGCTAAAGCCAGGCCACCAGTATGTCTCTCTGAGGTTTCGCTTGAAACGAACAATTCCGGGGTGACCTTTGTGCGCACATTCTAACAGCTGATGTCGCAGAGCAGTTGGCACCAGAATCTGACATGAATCTCCTCTCACTATACAGCCACCTTCTGTAGAGAGCTCATCTTTGAGTAAGTAGAATGGTTTGATCTCTGGTTGAACTTTGCTCTTATTTGGCCATCCATGCTGTATGAACTTATGCACTTGTTGCAACACAACATCTTTTCTAGTTGCTGCTTCAAATCTCTTGAATGAGAAACCATCCTGGTTGATGCAGCTGATCACTGCCTTCACTGCAGGGGTTGTCTTGTCCACCAGTCTTGAAAGTGCGTCTGGCACTAAGTTGTCTTTTCCTGGTCTGTATTACACTGTGAAGTTGAATTCAGACAAACGATCATGCCATTGCGAGAACTTGGACGATTTTCGTGCATCTTTCCACTTGAAAAGCAGTGAGGTGAGAGCTTGATGATCCGTGCGCAAGGTGAATGGACGTCCTAGCAGAAACTTGGCCCAATATTACTGTTGTTTGTGTATACACATACACATTTACCATACACAAAAATACACATTGTTTTTTCAATGTGTATACACATACACATACACATACACATTGAAAATTCAGATACACATTACCATACACAAACACTACTCGAAATGTGTATTTTTGTGTATGTGTATTTGATCAGCAAAAGTCGATAAAATTTCGAACAGAATCATAAAATTTCGATGTTTTTGCTGCAGTAAACGGTAGATATCCTGATAAAGCCTTCAAATGGCCTAAGTAACTCGAATTCAAAGCTATCCAAGGTTTAAAGCAACATACATTGAGAGATTTGGTTTTCCTAGCATTTCTGGCTCAAAATCTACCAATAAATTAGCATTTTCAGTACAATACACATACACAAATATACACAAAAATACACATTGTTTTGTTGAATGTGTATACACAAATTACCATACACATTTGAAGGTAAATGTGTATACACTTACACATACACATACACAAACGGAATATCCAATACCAAACAACAGTACCCAATATTCGCAGAAAAACATGGCTGCATAGGCTTCGCGCTCATTGGCAGCCCAGTTTCGTTCTCTTGGACTCAATGTGTGGTGCCCAAAAGCGATTGGTACTTCTTGACCACGCTGCACTTGAGATAGAACCCCTCCAATACCAACTTCTGATGCATCAGTAGACAGGAATGTTGCGTACTGGGGGTCGAAGATGCTGAGCTTTAGATCCTCACAGACAATAGTCTTCATCTTCTCAAATGCGCTCTGCTGCTTTGGACTCCAGTGAAACTTTGCGTTCGCTCATGTGAGCTCTCTCAATGGCTCTGCAATATCTGCGAACTTTCTGAGCCTGCGAGCCTGAGTGGCAGTGCGAGGCCGAGTTTGTCTATGGCCACCTGTCCTCTCTCAATGCCAGCAAGGCGTCAGGGGTGGACGGAATCCCTGGGCGCCTCATCAAAGAGGGGGCTGCCGAGCTCGCTCTCCCACTTGCCATGCTGATCAACCAGTGCCTTGCCTTCAGTCAGTTTCCAATGTGCTGGAAAACTGCTATTACTGTGCCAATTCCAAAGTGCTCCTCTCCATGTGTCCCGGGCGATTTCCGCCCAATCAGTTTGTTGCCAATTCTCTCCAAAGTGGCAGAGCGTCACTTGTTATCTCTGCTGCTGCCTTATTTGCACTTGTCAAACTATCAGTTCAGGTTCTGTGCAGGTTGGTCGACCGAGGACGCTTTGGCAGTGTTCGAGAAGGCAGTGTGCGATGGGTTGGAGCAGTGCAAATCCCAAGGCAAGACGCGGGTGTGTTCAGTGTTCTTCGATGTCAGCGCAGCCTTCGACACAGTTCCATTCGGTCGGTTGCTAACATGCCTGCAGACAAGCTACCATGTGCCGCCGTTTCTAATCGGTGTGCTAAAATCGTTTCTGTTTGATCGTAAGTACCAAGTGAGAGTAGATGGTAGGATGGCGTCAGTGCGAGCTGTAGTGAGCGGTAGGGAACGACCGGAATTCCGATTCCGATTCCGATCGGAACTGGCAGTTCCGATTCCGATTCCGATTCCGAACTCAGAGGTCTCGGAATTTTTCGGAACTTTTGCTAGATTTTTTGGAAATCAAGCACCATTTCTTCTGCACTATGCTGTGCAATCGACAATCTGCGTAGTTTAGTAACCCATAACCTACTGTAATCCCACTAAATAAAAGTTAGTACCACTCCGTTGTGGAAGCACATGAGTCTGAAGCACTGGGCAATCTTCAAACGCCTCAAAGATTTTGATCAAAGCCAGTGAATGGACGTTTAAAGTAGCAAAACACATTTCGGAAGGCGACAGAAGTCACTTGAAGCCTGAAAACTAGAGTGCGAACAATACCTGAAAAACCCAATACCAATACCTGAGACCCCCAATACCCAAAAATTGCATTTCAGTGAAAAGGTACATACCTTCCAGTGGTGTACACAGGATTTCTTTGAAAAATTAGCCTTTAAGAAAGCATTCAGATAGAAGCCGTTCTGGAGGGTAAAATAAGCAGAATTTATCAGTTTTAGTCTGTACATGATCTACTGTATTACAGTGTTTCATATTTTCGGGGGATTTTTTCTTCTTACTCTACCAGAAAGGGGTGTACCAGACCCGCACCCCCTGGGTTCGCTAGTGAGCGGTACTCCGCAAGGGGGTATTCTCTCACCTGTCCTTTTTACTGCCTATATAAACTCAGTGCTTTCACTCAATTTGTCTAGCAGCTCTACAGTTATTGGGTATGCTGATGACATTGCTTATGTGCGATCTATTTCTGGTGTGAATGTTGAAGCTATGGTTCGCAGTGATGTTCAACTTTTGGCCGATTCTTTCTCTCAACTTGGCCTTAAGTTGAATGTCACTAAGACCAAGTGCATCGTATTCTCTGTGGCTCCCAATACTACCAATGAACATTTGCGTTTTGCCACGCCTCTCCTGATTGATGAGCATGTAGTGGAAAATGTTTCAGACGTTCAGTACCTCGGAGTGCTGCTTGACCAACGGCTTAGCTTCGCTGCCCACAGCAATCAAAAGGTGGTCTCGTCTGGAACCCCCCCTATATGGGTTTTTTTATTTCGGATTATTGTAGCGCCATTTGTTGGCTACAGATCGGTGCCAAGCACGATAGCCCGCGACCCGGGGTTTTGGAGTAAATTGACTTCAAATGGCTGAAATCGCATTTTTTTTTCCAGTTTTACTATGGGGCAAAATTTCGAACTTGAATTTCTTTCCTGCTAAAAACAGTTGGGACCTAGAATTTGGGGATTTTACGTAATTTTAAGAGTACTTTAAGAATTTTTGGTCGGTTTTCGATTTTGACGAAAAAAATTTTTTTCGACCCCCTTCCCGCCCCCCTAGCTCGTCTGGAACCCCCCGTATGTGTTTTTTTTATTCCAGATTACTGTAGCGCCATTTGTTAGCTACAGATTGGTGCCAAGCATGATAGCCCACGGCCCGGGGTTTTGGAGTAAATTGACTCCAAATGGCTGAAAATCGCATTTTTTTTCCAGTTTTACTATTGGTCAAAATTTCGAACTTGAATTTCTTTCCTGCTAAAAACAGTTGGGACCTAGAATTTGGGGATTTTACGTAACTTTTAGAGTACTTTAAGAATTTTTGGTCGGTTTTCGATTATGACGAAAAAATATTTTTTCGACCCCCTTCCCGCCCCCCCTAGCTCGTCTGGAGACCCCCTATGTGGGTAATTTTATTACCGATGATTGTAGCGCCAAATGTTAGCTACAGATTGGTGCCCAGCACGATAGCCCACGGCCCGGGGTTTTGGAGTAAATTGACTTCAAATGGCTGAAAATCGCAAATTTTGTCCCATACCGGAGTTTTCCACTTATAAGACCTGGTCTTATAACTGGAAACTGCCCAAATTTATGGTCACTTTTTGGCGCCCTTTTGAAGACCATGGTCTTATAACTGGAAAATGTTATTTCACTGCAAAAAAGGATTTTTGGCCAATAGTTGAATTTGTTTTTCACTTAGATGGCTGTTCCAGACATGTCTGCCCAGTTTACGCTTGACTTGTAAAACTTTACTTGAAATTACAAAAAGAAAGGTTGTGTTGAAGCATAGCAGGTACTGTATTGCGTTCAAAACAAAAGTCAGAATCATGTTTTAGCTATATTACCTACTTCCGCCTTTGTTTTCTCACGATGGACAGATTTTGTTCACTTTAAAAACAGTTAATTGTGTACTAAAATCGGTCAATTAAACTAAGACCATGGTCTTTTAACTGGAAAATGGGTGTTTATGAACCAAGTTTTCTGACCACCTATTAGAAGACCATGGTCTTATAACTGGAAACAAAAACCTATTTAAAGACCATGGTCTTCTAACTATGGTGGTCTTATAAGCGGAAATCTCCGGTAGTAAAACTGGAAAAAAATCTGATTTTCAGCCATTTGAAGTCAATTTACTCCAAAACCCCGCGTCGCGGGCTATCGTGCTTGGCACCAATCTGTAGCTAACAAAGTACTCTAAAAGTTACGTAAAACCCCCAAATTCTAGGTCCCAACTGTTATTAGAAGGAAAGAAATTCAAGTTCGAAATTTTGTTCCACAGTAAAACTGGAAAAAAATGCGATTTTCAGCCATTTGAAGTCAATTTACTCCAAAACCCCGGGCCGTGGGCTATCGTGCTTGGCACCGATCTGTAGCCAACAAATGGCGCTACAATAATCTGAAATAAAAAAACCCATATAGGGGGGTTCCAGACGAGCTAGGGGGGCGGGAAGGGGGTCGAAAAAAATGTTTTTCGTCAAAATCGAAAACGGACCAAAAATTCTTAAAGTACTCTAAAAGTTACGTAAAATCTCCAAATTCTAGGTCCCAACTGGTTTTAGCAGGAAAGAAATTCAAGTTCGAAATTTTTGTCCCATAGTTAAGCGAGCCGATTTTCAGACGGCTGTATCTCGAGCGTGGAGCGTCGAATCGGGAAATCCTTTGCGGTGGTTACATAACCTATCGATATGTATTAGTGTACCAACTTACAGCTCTCTAGGCCAAAGTTTCAATTTTGGGTCTGAATACTAAAACTCGATTGGTCCAGAGACTGACTCTTAACTGGTCGGAAATGCCATTTTGCCATTAGTGCTGAGCACTTTAAAAAAAAGGGCGCCTTTGAGCGCGCAATTAGCGCTTCAGTGTGTCCCTGAAAGTACCCAAAACATGGCCAGGAGTGAGAAATGGCTTTTCGGGGTTGTCTTGTACGCGTCTGAGGTCTGGAATCCATATTTGCTGGGTGATATTGATTTGGTTGAGAGGGTCCCGAAATTGTTTACCCGGCGCCTGCCAGGGATGTCCAGGTACTCATATCCGAAGCGTCTAGCTCTCCTGAAAATGAAATCATAAGAGGAACGCCGAATTGTGCGAGACTTAATTATGGTCTTTAAGATGGTCAGTGGCCTGGTTGATTTGCCGATGGAAGACTTTTTACCTGGGCACCAACCAGGGCCACTAGGGGGCGTAACTTTAGGATATACGTTATGCATACTCGTCTAGAACTGCACAAAAGCTTCTTCGCGAGTCGAGTTGTTCCAATTTGGAACAACTTACCTAGAGACGTTGTAAATGCTTCATCACTCCAAAACTTTCGTACTAAATTGGCTGCAGTGGATCTTCTATCAATTTTTTTTAGGAGTGGGAGAGCCCTTGAGTCCGTCGATCGGCCCAACCCTCCTGTCATCTTGTGGCATGCTACGGTATGCTGGTCATTCTAACAGTTTAGTCTTTGTTTGTATTTTAAAATCAATAAACTCATAAACTCAACTCAAAAAGACACCCCTAGAAACTACACTATATTGCAGTTCTATTGAATGGCTATTTGAAGTACCCGAACTGGGCCATTTAGAGCTTTAGGGGGCTCTGGCACCCTCCATAAGAGTCGGATACCTAAACGGAGGCCACCACTGAATTCCTCGGGTCCGAATTAACTAGAAAGAGTGGTTTCTGGAAATCTGTCGGGCAAAAAAGGTCGTTTTGCACCACTAAGTAGGTTTTTATATGGGAGGGCAAAAATTTTGGTCGATTTTTGAGCGAGTACCGCTCGGGAAATCGCTCGTAACTTATTTCAAAATCGTCGTAGACCCATGAGAGTGGTATGATTCGAGACCGAAAGACTCTGAGGAATCCGAATCTGGTATCGGCGTCAAGTTTTAAGCACGTTCGGAGGGGTCAACTCGCACAAATTTTAGTTTTTGGCCATTGTAATAGTTAATATGCAAATTAGGACAAGAATGAATAGTTCAGTAATGTAGCGCTGATCGTTGGCTACAAGCTCATATAAAAATATAAGGAGGTCTAGAGGACAATTTTTGAGAACAAAATCAAAAACCGCCCATCGCCAATAATTTTTGAACAGACTATGTTCATTTTTTTGTGCAATAGTAGTTACACATTTGCCGATTTTAAGCCAAATACAACAATATTTTACATTTTGTGACGCCCGTTTTTATCTTAGGAATTTTTTGTAAAATTTTATATTTTCAACTAAGACAGAGAAAACCGGTCCACAAATCCGTAAATTTTCAACAAAAACATTCTGAGGCACAGAGAATCGACAGATAATTATGAGCTGTGCTGAAAGCAATCTATGTGTTGCAGTAACATTTCACACAGTTTATTAATTACTAGTTTTACGGAGCAGATCAGTCTCACTACGCAAACTCACAGACTGATGACCACAGCTGAACTACCAGCTCTTTTATGTAGGAGTTGTTGTTTGAGTAGAGTCCATCTATTTGTTTTTGGATCCAACACCTCCACTGTTTTTCTTGCATCTCCATCTCCTCCACCAACAGCAAACAGTCGAGTCCCATCTGATAACAAACTGAAGTACCTTCTGCTCTTATGCATTGATGCAATTTGAGTCCAAGTGTTGCTGACTGGGTTGTAGCGCTCACACGAGGAGAGAGAACAACAGCCACCACACACATAGATGTGGCCGTTGAGCACTGTGGCTGAGTGAGCCCACCGTTTTGTGTGCATGGAAGGTACGGCTGTCCAGGAATTGGACGTTGGTGAGTACCTCTCTACTGAGCTCAGTACTCCATCATTAAGCCCCCCGATGGCGTAGATCCATCCCTCAACTACCACCGATGCCAGTTCGTCTCTCTGAGTTGCCATCGAGGCAGTTGAGTACCAGTTGTTTTGCTGCAAACGCTCACACCATGACAACTCCTTCCAGCTACCTCCGTCTTTGTATTCTCCACCACAAACATAGATGACTCCACCCAGAACAGTGCTGGCATGTCTGGATCGACGTTGTTGCATGTGAGGAGCACTGGAGAGGCGGGCGGTTGGGGGGTCAAAGGTGAGCACACTCTTCACTACACTGCTTCCATTCCATCCTCCAATGATGTAGACAGTTCCATTCAAGAACTCAGAAGTGTGGTGTTGTCTGGTCAGAGGCAGTTGAACGTTGAGCAGAGAGTTGTTGACTGGATTGTCGGGGTAATAGACTTCCATCGATTTCTCTGCTTCACCGTGCCAGCCACCACTGATCAGAAAGCGAAAGGGAACAGCTGAAAGAAACAGAATGGAGGGTTGGTACGTAGAAGACTGACTGCAAATGGAGTCAAACAGTTATTTCTTGGTATTTAGCGTTGCATCCATTCGATTGATCAGAGTGCAATTACTTGTGAGTAAAAATTCAATACGCACATACATAGCAAACTATGCATAAAGCAGGTTTAGCCTTAGAGGGCTGCAGACGGCCAGTTTTGGCTGTTGGCGTGGCACGTTTAAAATATAGCACAGCTAAAATTCGCAATTTTAGATGCATTTTGCGAGAAAGTCAGCTTAGCTTTGAGAGGGCAAGCAGGGTCATCTCACGGATCTGGCTGATACTAATATCTCTTAAAATAGAGTACAGTCGAAGACCAACGGTGCATGCCCGGCCACCAGCAACCCCCTGAAACCGGAGCTACAGCCCTCAAAGTTGAGTCGGCAGCAATTTTTGGGCTCATTTTCACGTGTCTGGCAGTCTCCATTGAAACGATCACCTTTCATTCGTTTCTTAAGCTATGATCCCGACTAGCATATGGTTTTTTGTAGCTGTTCCAATAGCCTTTCATTTTCTGGTACTCACATTTACAGATCTCAAAATTTGAAAAACAGTTGAATAAAACAAACGTCATTTTTTACTCAGCTGGTCAAAAGAGGCCGGGTACAGTAGTGACTGACAAACGGTTCCCTTCAGAAATGCATGAATGCTGAATATTTATTGCAGGATTACGGCTTGCCAATGTGTGTCAAAAATAATGTGTGTTTATGTGTCTGTATCGTATGGAAAATGCAAAGTTTTGGCCAGATTTTGCGCAAGACGAGAAATACTAGAAAACCACACCTCTCATTGTCAACAGTTGTAAAATAGGGATAGCTTTGAAGTTGAGTTACTTTGAGCGCTTGAAATGCTTTATGAGCATTTTTAGTCTCGGTCAATACAATAATATCAGGCAAATCCTTGAATTCTGTTGCACACCTTATCGAATTTTGCTGATCAAATACACATACGCAAAAATCATACATGTACTAGGGGGTTTTGGGGGTGGTTACCCCTAGCTGAAAAGGCCAAACCACCCTCACCCCCTCCCACGAGACAGATTACCGGGCCCCCCACCCAAAAATACAAGTACCAGTAGTGGCTCCCAGTCATACATGTAACAGGGGGGGTCGGGGGGGGCTCTCCCCCCCACCCGACTTAGGCCAGACCCCCCCCGGATGGGGGGAAACCCCCCCCCCCTCGAGACGATTTCACCGACCCCCCCCTCCGATTTTTCTGGCAAGTAAATTTTCGTGCAAATTTTTGCAATTTTTTACAATTTCACACACAAAAATTGCCAAAATCGTCTGCAAAACAGCACTTTTTTAGCTGTATTTCAGCCCAAATTAGCGATTTTTGGCGATTTTTGGCCAAAAATTGCGATTTTCTCGATTTTTGAGCGTTTTTTAGTGCCCACCCCCTCCCCCAAAATTTTGGCTCAGACCCCCCCGGCCGGCGCCGGACCCCCAACCCCCCTCCCCCCATCGGCGGATGACCTGTTACATGTATGCTCCCAGTATTAACAAACTGGCTCAGAAATCAGAAATTTTAGCCTAAAATTCGCTTGAAATGATATTGGGAACCGAATTTGGCGTTTCCACTGCTGATATTTAAGAGAAATCAGTGTTTTTGGAATGAACCGCTAAATGACGATTTTGACTGTTTCCATACATGTACTAGGGGGTTGGTTACCCCCTGCCGGAAAGTCCAAACCCCCCTCACCCCCCGAGACAGGTTAAGGGACCCCCAGACCAAAAAATACAAGTACTAGTAGTATTAACAAACTGGGTCAGAAATCACTAATTTTTAGCCTAAAATTCACTTGAAGAGCCTTTGGAAACCGAATTTGGCGCTTCCACTGCTGATATTTAAGAAAAATCGGTGTTTTTGGAGGCCCTTTTTGTCATTGTTTGCTTGTTTTTAGCTCTAAAACGCTATTTGGCAGCTTAAAATAGTGATTTTTAGCGCCCTTTCTGAAAAAAACGTGCTAAAACGCATTTCCAGGCGTTTTGGAGCTTTTTGACATTTGGGACCCCCTCTGGGCGAAACCCCCTCGATCCCCCCACCTGCAGAACCCCCCTCCCCCCTACGCCCAGGTCGGCCCGGAGCTGTTACATGTATGACAAAAATACTTATTTCGAGTAATGTTTGTGTATGGTAATGTGTGTATCGGAAGTTTCAACGTGTATGTGTACATGTATGTGTATAAACATTGAAAAAACAATGTGTATTTTTGTGTATGGTAAATGTGTATGTGTATACTCAAACAACAGTAGGCCCGTGGCAAACTTCGGTTGAATAATGAACTAGATATAATGAGTAGAGCGTTCTTACATACCCTTCTGTTTGCAGACAGGCTTTGCGCTCCATTCATTGTCAAAAGTGCAGTGGACTCGTGAGCTCCCAGTCATTTCTGTCTTCCCGCTGCATCTGACACGCGCCACTCCACCAACTGGCACCGGGTTTCTGTTAGGATGGAAACTGACTCTGGCATTTTCAACAGTAAACCGATTACACCCTGCAGCAGAAAACTCTATATATAGCTGTTCCAGTTTTTGCTATTTGTACCTTTTTGGTTGGGTGGATCAATAGGACAGGAGTAGAGGAGGTTCAGTTTCTGTTTGTCCATCTCACTCAGATCTTTGCGCTGACCCATCACGTTACGAGCTTTCTCCAGTTCCAAATAGTCCCCCTTGAATTTGGGCGCCAGCGTAAGATGCTCAGGGCGTTTCTCTTTTGAACGGTACTGCGGGTAGTGAGTGATGCTGCCGTAGTCATATTCCCCCATCATGTGGTACTCATAGTTGAGGTCGGCGGTGGTGTTGAAGTCATTGTACAAAAGAGGAGGGATGTTCTTCCAGAAGAGGACCACATGCTGGTCTCTGTCAGTCCGCTGGTGCTCGTGGAAGAAGCCAACCACGTGCATCAACTCGTGCAATATGGTGCCGTGGCTCCAACAGTCGCTATCTTTGTTCAGACCCAGGTTCATCACTTGACGACCGCCAGACCGTCCCACTGCGTTCGAATAGCAACTGGCACTGAAACTGACATCTGTTGCCGAAAATGAGCTAAGACAGTTCCGACATACTCTGATTTGGTAGTAATGAAAAGGTAATCTGAGTGCACACGTTCTTTCTGTATAAAATTCAGACAGGAATAAGCTTTGAAGCTGAGGAAAGCGCAAGCCAGTTTTTTTTTCATAGTACGGCTTTGCATAATTGATTGATCCAGTTGTACTGGGATCTTTCCGTCTTTCCACAGTTTGATCCTCTTCTGTGTAGCTCTAGCTTCTCTTACACCGAAACTCTGGTGTGAATCTTTCATAGTGGACAGTTGGAGGTCTAAAATAGTTTACGTACATATACGTACACACTAAGTTTCTTCTATATAGGTGAGCACTGTTAAATGCAGACATGTGAGGTGTGCTTTATGTTTTATATACAGTTTAGATTTAAAAGGTCCAACGATTGTTTAACCTTAACTCAAAGCTTTCGTATTAGCTCAGTTCTTTATCGATACTTCTCAAATGTTCAAGATTTATTTACAACGTAACTGGGTAAACATTGTGCAATAATGCAGGCTGGTGCTTGTTTTATGCGCCGAAAACTTAGAATCAGGGTGGTGCACTTAAGGACTGTGCAAAAATGATGTCATTGGTTAGAGGGCTGGGGTTTGCCAAATGATGACAACAGAGTAGTGTTTCCGATCAAATTGAAATTAAATAACAAAATTAAATTGTTTTGGCCAAAATCAACAAGTAAATAGCAATTTAATAACAAATTAAATTTCTCGCGATGACTGTCAAACAAATTAAAATTATATTAAATTTCGTAAAATTGGCTTAGAAATTTGATATAAATTTGATATGAATTTGATATAAATTTGCTTGGTTTGGCAGCTCCACTAACCAAAGTCTGGCTGCAAAACAACAAGTTCAGTCCAAAGATGACCTTGTTCATGCCTATAGAAAAGATATCAACTCATTAAATGCTAATTTATCGACCATTTGTCGGCATCTAAACAAAGGTCAACTCATTTTGGACTGACACGACCCAGGTTTTCAGCTGTTTTCTCAGGAATTTATCATTGATTTTAGCAAATTTATATTTAATTCATATCAAATAACAAATTTGTATCAAATTAAATTTCAGAATTTGGGTACCAAGCAAATTAATAGCAAGTTATTTTCTTCTGAAGGCTGAGCAAGCAATTTAATAGTTATTTAATTTAAAAATAAATTTACTCGGAAACACTACAACAGAGGGAGGGGGTTCGTTCGGCCAATAAAGACCTCACTTTTGCCTCATAGGAGAATTTTGTGAAATTAGCCTTCAAAAACGCATTTGAAAGGCATTCTTAGCATGAAAACAACTGTTTTAGTAGGTTTAGGAGGCCTGGTTGGGCTTCTGCCCGACCAGGTCGAGACCACTGTTGTGCCTAGCTCAAATTTCTAAAACTCGGTAGGTATTCAGTAAGTAAATCCAGATTTTTTAGAAATTCGGTAAGTACGAGTAAGTACTGGGTTTTTCAAAGAAAACCCGGTAAGTACTTGGTAAACAATTCAGTGAACTCGGTAAAACTCAGGCTCAGGCTGAGGAGCAAGTGTTTTTGTGAAATCTCCACCATGTGGCGGATAATAGGAGGCTATATACGCGGAAGTGTCTTTGTGCTTTGACTTCACATGATTAATCTGGGCACTTGTGGCCTAACTCGCGCCTCTTGAAATTGTTTGTTTGCAAATTTTGCACTCGGTCCTGGCCGTCAGCAGAACGACCAAATAGGGCTTGCTTTAGTTATAGGCATGGATAAATCTATAGCATTCAAGCAATACGTCACTCTACAGCTTTTTGGCATAAGAAAGTTTAGCAAAAAACAAGAAATAGTAGTTAGACAGTATATCTTTGCAATCGCGCTGCGAATCATCAATATTTGGTATTATTCGGTATAATTCGGTATTATTCGGTTCCGAAAATCCGCTTCGGTATTCGGTATGGGGCCGTCCATAAACTACGGCGTTCAAAGAGGGGGGGGGGTACCCCAAAAAACGTCGCAGAACGTCAGAGGGGGGTGGGGGTACTGTGGAATACATATATGTATATGTAAAAAATACATATTATGCATTATTTTTGGAATACATATATGTATATGTATATGTATTGCTCAGAGAATATGTTTATGTATATGTATTTTGAGGCCACTATGTATTTAAAATACATATTTGAAAATACATACTGATTTTCTGATGAAATGCTGCATTTTTAAATCTCAGCCTGCCATCCACAGCAGAAAATTACATTTTCTTCCGGATGCCAGTGTCTAAATTTGTCCCAGTGGTAAAAAGCCACAGATCTGGTGTTTAACTGAATAATATCATCACTCTGTAAAGTGGTGCGAGGCGACCAAAAGGAGTTCTAATGTGGGAATGTTTAGATTTTCAAATTCAATGGATAAATGGCTGGAGAAAAATACTCCTTTCTTTTGCTAGTTGACCTAAACGAAACTATCGGGTATTGTGGTTTCAAAAACAAAGTTCATTGCACACGTCTCCGTTACACAAAATGACTGACTGTACATGGGAGATTTTTAACAGAATTTAACTGTGGGAATTATTTCTAATTTGACTGAAATACTGAATCAATTTCGTGCCAATCAACTCCAAACGTAGACCCTTTCTCGTTTCAGTCACAAACAAGTGTTTTAGCAGCATTTTTTCAACTGAAAACTGGCCTTGAAAAAATATGTATAATGTGTATTTTATGTACATATTTTTTGAAAAAATGCATACAGGGATGCCTACCATACCAAAATTCTACTAGTACTAAAATCAAAGTTTGAATTTAGTACCAGTACCATACCAAACCAAATTCAAAACAGCTCCTTCTATACTATACCATACCATACCAAATTCAAAGGCCTTTACCAGAATGAGTTAGTACTAAAATTTTGATTTTGGTAAGGCGTTTGATCTTAGTACCAGCTCTTTGATTTCAGTACGTACAGCACACACGCGAGTGAGCCGGAAATGATTTTATTTTATACCGTACCCATCTTTAGCTGCTCTCGTCCTTTGTTTGCGTTTGTTCAAACAAAATAATTTCGAATTGATCTGTTAGCAGTCGGCTGTTAAGTTTTGTAAAAAATGTCAAGAGGTGGACAGCGGCTAAACGCGGGTCGCCGTCACACTGCAACTGTCTGGACCGGTGGCTTCTTCTCTTTAAATGATTACGGTCTTGTCTGTGCCTGCCTCAACGGCTGGTGCCGGAAGAATGTTCAGTACCGCAGGAAAGTGCAAATCAGCTGATTGCAGTCGACTTAGCGCAGTAAATTTTGGAACGTGAGGTGCTGTTCCGGGCCAATCCTGTCAAAAGTGTTGTTAGTGTGTAAATGATACTAGTATTACCTCTGCTTAAGTTTGTGGAGCTGTTGTTTCGTAAAATTAAAGCTTTTTTGCCTCATTACTAAATTCATACCAAAATCATACCAACCAAATTCAAACGGATTAAGCTAGTACTATATCATACCATATCAAATTCAAACAGGTAAGTTTATACTATACCATACCATACCAAATTCAAACTTTGAATTTGGTAGGCATCCTTGAATGCATATAGATATTATGTATATGTATTCGACTTCGGAAAACATATACATACAGTATAGATAAAAAAATGTCCCATCGCTTTTTCGGCCTTTACTCAAACGTTTCGTTCTCAGTCACTTCTTTACCGATTTGGCTCAAATGTTCAGCAAAAATTACCAACATGGTTGGCTAACTATTCTGCAAGTTTGGTGCGAAAATTCCAACGGAAAAAAATTTTTTGAACCAAAAAGTGAAAATCATAGTGGTCTGTGTAAATTAAAATTTCCCGCGTAATTACGGCGCTATCGCTTAGATAGTTGTAGGAATTATCGGGCGGACATTTGGTCATAATATATTCAGACGGCAGCCCTCTGGCTTAAGGGGCACTAAAATTGGGGAATTTTAAAAACATGATCGAAAATCCCATAGTTAAGAAATCTGTACATTCTGGAATCAAAGCACTGAATCAGTTGTCAATCAACACAGATTGTAGCAGGAAGTTCGACAAATGAATGAACCTGATATTTAAACTCTGTTTCACATCATAGAAACCTTCTCCACAGTGTTTTTAGAAAGTCGAAAATCTTCTGAATTGTCATTTCACCGATTTTACGAAGAAAAGTCACATTTTGTCATGTTTTTGAAATTCCCCAATTTTAGTGCCCCTTAAGCCAGAGGGCTGCCGTCTGAATATGTTATGACCAAATGTCCGCCCGATCATTCCTGCAACTATCTAAGCGATAGCGCCGTAATTACGCGGGAAATTTGAATTTACACAGACCACTATGATTTTCACTTTTCCGTTCAAAAAAATTTTTTCCGTTGGAATTTTCGTACCAAACTTGCAGAATATTTAGCCAACCATGTTGTTAATTTTTGCTGAAAATTTGAGCCAAATCGGTAAAGAAGTGACTGAGCACGTAACGTTTGAGTGAAGGCCGAAAAAGCGATGGGACATTTTTTTATCTATACTGTATATGTATATGTATATGTTATGTATTTCTGAAATTCAATATTTTGCCAAGTGTAGTGGGGGGTTGAGGCAAAAACGTTGACGTATTTTTGGCCATTTTTGGTAAGGTTTGACGATTGCAGAATAAGCAAGAATGCAGAGAAAGTCAAACGGTTTTGACACATTTTTGTAGTTGTACAACATATTAGCGTGATTTGTACAGGGTGTGCAAAAACACAACCCAGCAGATTTTTTACTGTAGCAACCGTAAATCTCAACCGATTTGAATAAATCTTTTTTGAATGAATGACAAATAAAATATCGATTGGTAGAGTTTACGTTAATATACTCTGCTTGGTATACATCCCTAGTTCAGACACGGACATTGTTTTATATACAGTATAGATAAAAAAAATTTCCCATCGCTTTTTCGGCCTTCACTCAAACGTTTCGTTCTCAGTCACTTCTTTACCGATTTGGCTCAAATTTTCAGCAAAAATTAACAACATGGTTGGCTAAATATTCTGCAAGTTTAGTGCCAAAATTCCGACTCATACTGGTTTTATGACCCGAAAACTAGGACTGAGGGTGGTCCACGCAAATTTATTTTTTTTCGGTAATACAAGGAGTACAGGCCTGAAACTTGCAGGAATGATTGGTGTTGCTATTGGCCATAACATACTAAGCGGGCAGCACTGTAGCTCAAAGGGCACTAAAATGGGGGAATTTCAAAAACATGACGAAATATGACTTTTCTTCGTAAAACGGGCAAAATGACAATTCTAAAGATTTTCAATTTTCAAAAAACGCTGGAGGGATGGTTTCTATGGTGTGTAACAGAGTTTAAATATCAGGTTCATTTATTTGTCGAACTTCCTGCTACAATCTGTGTTGATTAACAACAGATTCAGTGCTTTGATTCTAGAAGGTGCGGATTTCTTAACTATGGGATTTTCACTCATGTTTTTGAAATTCCCCAATTTTAGTGCCCTTTGAGCTACAGGGCTGCCCGCTTAGTATGTTATGCCCAATGGCAACACCAATCATTCCTGCAGGTTTCAGGCCTGTACTCCTTGTATTACCGAAAAAAATAAATTTGCGTGGACCACCCTCATTCCAAGTTTTTGGGTCATAAAACCAGTATGAGTCGGAATTTTGGCACTAAACTTGCAGAATATTTAGCCAACCATGTTGTTAATTTTTGCTGAAAATTTGAGCCAAATCGGTAAAGATGTGGCTGAGAACGAAACGTTTGAGTGAAGGCCGAAAAAGCGATGGGACATTTTTTTATCTATACTGTATTTAGTGCAGCGATATTTAGTAGAAGGCTCGAATTGTACCGTTAATACTAACAGTCACCCATTCTTGAACTTCTGTCTCTCGCAGACATCTTTCGTAGCGTTGTATCGATTTGGCCTTTGACTCGGCTTCATTCAGACGGAACTCGCTGAAGAAACTCCGAGCCGCCGCCGCCGACAGGAAGACACCCGAAATTAAACAGAAGATAAGCAGCTGCATGGTTGATAATCGACCGACCGCTAACTTCTGAGTTGTATAGAGTGGCAAAGTCTTGTGATGTGCTTACGTAAAAGGCAGAGACTGGTTTTGAGCCGGTCGGGGCAGAACGTCACTGATTTATTATCTTCTCTCTTCTGCACTGCTCCCTTTTTACTTTACTGCACTTTGTCGCAGATTGCTTATGTACATATCAGATCTAAAAATTTGTATTTTTGACTTGCCGGAGTTTTCCACCTATACACCATACATGTAAGAGGTCATCCGCCGAAGGGGGAGGGGGGTCGGGGGGAGGGGTCTGGCGCCGGCCGGGGGAGTCTGAGCCCAAATTCGGGGGGGGGGGGTTGGGCACTAAAAAACGCTCAAAAATCGAAAAAATCGTAATTTTTGGGCTAAAAATCGTCAAAAATCGCTAATTTGGCTGAAATACAGCTAAAAAGTGCTGTTTTACGGGCGATTTTGCCAAATTTCGTGTCTGAAATTGTAAAAAATCGTCAACCATCGCTAATTTGGGCTGAGATACAGCGAAAAAGTATTGTTTTACGGGCGATTTTGGCAATTTTTGTGTCTGAAATTGTAAAAAATCGCAAAAATTTGCTAAAAAATTACTTGCCAGAAAAATCGGAGGGGGGTCGGAAAAATCGTCTCGGGGGGGGGGGGGGGTCCCCATCCGGGGGGGTCTGGCCCAGGGAGGTGAGGTGGAAAAAAAACACCGAAAAAAACCGTTTTTTTCGAAAAAAATTTTTTCCTAAGGGTCGGAAAAAAACATAAATCGCGGAAAAAAACTCAAGCTAAAAATAGCTAATTTACGTCATTTTTCGTTTAAAAAATTGACTTTTGCTATGTATAGTAGGCCATACTGACTCAAAACTGTTAGAAAAACAACAGAAAAGACCAAATTTGGCATGAAAAAACAAAAATGCAAACTGCTGTAAGAAAATTTGCATATAGCGTTATTTATGGAACCTGTCAGGCACTGTTTCATGCCTGTTTCGTGATTTATATCAATGTAACACGTGTATTTCTGGTCTAACAAGACTGAGGAAGGCGCTAGAAAGCCTTAGAATCATAAAACCAGGCTAGGATATCGAGAACTTGAGCTGCAGTTTTTTTCCGCGATTTAGGAAAAAAACGGAAAAAAACCGGAAAAAACTGGAAAAAAACAGGCCGAGGTTTTTTTCGGAAAATATCCATCCCTGGTCTGGCCTAAGTCGGGTGGGGGGCAGACCCCCCAGACCCCCCTGTTACATGTATGCTATACACTAAGAGACCGGGTCTTATAGCCCGGAAAATACCTAAATTTGGGAACACATTTTTTCACAATTTATAAGACAAAGACCAGGTCTTATACCCGGAAAATGCCTAAATTTGGGGTCAGATTTTAGCACAAATTATAAAACCGGAACCGGGTCTTATAGCCGGAAAATGCCTAAATTTGGGAACACATTTTTTCACAAGTTACATATAAGACACAGACCGGGTCTTATAGCCGGAAAATGCCTAAATTTGGGGTTACATTTTAGCACAAGTTATAAGACCTTGGTCTTATAGGTGAAATCTACATTTTACAACTAAAACTCGATGTTCTGCATGAAAAGTATGAAATACTCAGTTTTGATTAGTGATGTGTGCTACGTCTATGGCGTTGGTCGTCTTATCTTCTGTCGCCGTTCCTATCGCGCTGTCTATCACAGTGTAGCAGCCGATGCAGCAACAGTGGATGCTTGACCCAAACAACAGACGAATCGTTTATTTTTTAAAGTAAGTAATTTTTATTCAAAAATAAACAGAACAGAAATGCCCAAGACTGAGACCAAACAGATAGGGGTGGGGATGGGCCGCTAAACGGCCACTAACATGCTGGTTTATGCCAGCTCACACTAAAACACTGGCCACAAGACACGCGCACACAAGAGAGAAAAGTAGGCCGAACCGCAAGGCAGGTGCGCGGAGAGAGAAAGTGATTGAATTTAAACACGGCACTGCCTTGCATGTCTGGCCGCCCAAAACACACACACATCTAGGTTAGGGTGTGGCTGAGCCAAAGCGATCGATATTGACTCAGCGGCCTAGACGCACAGCAGACAATTACACAATAACGCGGCCGACCTATGCATGTACGTACGTACGCACGCAAAACAGAGACATGTACAGACAGGCTGGTACATATCAACACCCTTTTCTTCTTAAAGGCTGTCTTCTGTTAGTAGTAGTCCCAGTCCCCATAGCGATCCACTGGTCTTCGCTCTCTGAGAGGGTAGCGGCGCTCTGCTGGCTGGCGCTCGTTTTCGACCTCTCTCTGGCCGGTCTCGATCTCCACTATTTTGGGGTTGGCTGGGCGGTCTGGCACGCGCTGCATGTTCCTGGCGTTCCACAGCTGACCGTCTGACAGTTTGTAGTTGTATCTGCCCAGAACTGCCGTCACTGTGTAGCATTTGCGGGACCAAGGCGACTGTCCTTTGGGAGTGTGGCTCCTCTTAACACGAACGCGTTGTCCCTTGTAGTACATCTGCCACCAGGGTGGTTCTTTTTTGTCTCCTTCCTGGGTGTTCCTGCTCGATTTTGCATCGTTTGTAACATTTTTTCGAGCTTTTTCCAGATCCTCCTCCCTTTCCTCCTTTTTGGGGCGTGACTGACGGCAAACTTCAAAGGCGAGGCGCGGCCGGCATTTAAACATCTTTTCGGCAGGGCTCTCACGCTCACCCTCCTGAGCGGTTGCTCAGTAATGGCACAGAATCTGCGTCAGTCCTTCTTCCCACTCCTGAGTGTTGGTGAAGGTCTGGATATGATGTTTTAAGTACCGGTTGAACACCTCCACAAATGCGTTCTGCTGTGGTGTGTAGACTGGAGCTTTCTGATGGAAAATGTCCCTCTCCTGTAGGAATTCTTCAAACTCCAGGCTGACGAACAGTGGTCCATTGTCCATGAGAATCCTAGCAGGATTGCCGTACGTAGCAAATACCTGCTTCAACCACTGAATGATTCGTTTAGATGACGTGTCAGTAGTGCAGAGGATTTCCGGATATTTGGAGTAGTTGTCCAGCAACACCACGATGCACTTCTTGTGGGCTGGGGCTGTCTCAAACGGACCGGTAATGTCCATTGACAGTTCTACTACTGTTGTTTAATACCGGATTTTTCAAATGCGTATGCGTATGCGTATGCGTATACGCATTCCAATTACAAATGCGTATGAGTTTGCGTATACGCATTGCAAAAACTAATGCGTATTTTGCGTATTGCATATGCGTAATGCGTAATCTCAGAAACATTCAGAAATTTCATTGAACAGCTTTTTTAGCTATACAGTATGCTGTTTAGGTATCCAACTTTATAATCCAGGTTTTTGAGACATACTTGAGGCTTGATGATAAATTTCTGCCCTCAAGAAAATTGCACTATTGTATGTACAGTACGGATGTTTTCAACAAGGCAAGAGATATGCGGTTTCCTGCAAACAATTTAGTCGAATGTTCAATTCCAGAAGAAGTCCAGTGGTATTCAAACTAGAGTGCGAACAATACCTGAAAAACCCAATACCCCAACCACCCAATACAAATACATGCGACCCACAATACCCAATACTTGCATAGCTGAGCCAAAAATTGCATTTCAGTGAACAGGTAGATTCCAGTGGTGCAAGCACGATCTTCTGCACTGGGATTAAAATATTGAAGAGACCTAGTTGGGCTGCTGCCCAACCAGGGCGAGAATTTTTTAAAAAAATAGCCTTGTAGAAAGCGTTTAAAAGCCATTCTGAGTGTAAAATTAGCAGAAATTAACAGTTTTAATACTCTATAATGTGTAGTTCAATCCCGTTTCTTGTTTTCAACGAATTATTTTCCTAACTTGGCTGGCCGGAAAGGCTGTACCACCCCATAGCCCTTGGTACATAAATGTACGGTACTGGTACATTCTGTATCGTTAGAAATGGCACGATTTTTATGTTAGATAAGAACACGGAAATTAGCGGGACACTAAGAAATTCTACTAACTTTTAGTTGATTAAGGCAAAAACAGCTTCCTAAACCTAATTATGGAACAATCTTTTCGATTTTTGTAGATTAATTTTTAAGGTCAACATCGATTTTTTTTCGATTTTGACAGGTCCCAATCAGTATTGGGTATTAGGGGACAAAAACCCCAATACCCAATACCAGTTTACACTCTAATTCAAACAATAAGCGCACAGTGGAAGCGCAAACAGATACCCTGAGCATACAACAACACGAATGATGTCAGGCAAAACCCTAGAAACTCTAAATTCAATGATTTGTTACACGTTTCCTTTCCTCTTAAAACTTAGCGTCTTTTTTAAATATTAGCAAGCACAGCTTAGTTAAAGCTTCAAATTACCTCAGAAAATTCTGGTACCCTCACTTCACACTAAAATATAAAGAATGACCACTTGGTAACAACTTGAACTAATTTTTTGCAAGACATTCGAAAAGGCAGCTATTTTCAGACCCAATACGCATTACGCAAAAATACGCAAACTTTTGGCAGAATGCGTAATAATATTGCGTAATGAAATTCAAATGCGTATGCGTATGCGTATGCGTATACGCATTCTGAAATGCAATGCGTACTTTGCGTAATGATATGCGTAATGCGCATACGCATGCAACAGTAAGTTCTACCCATGGTTCTTCCGGCGTGTACAGATGTTCTCTGTGTGTGGGCACCTTGGGCTGCGACTTGGCAGAATCTAGGCAGGCACTGCAGTGGCGCACAAACTCCTCACTCTCTGTAGCCAATCCCGGCCACCAGTAGCCTTCTCTGAGCTTGCGTTTGTAGCGGACGATCCCAGGGTGTCCTTCGTGGGCCTTGCTGAGTAGTTCTCATCGGAGGGGACCAGGTACAACGATCTGGCTGTTGTTTCGCAACACCAGTCCTGTTTTGTCCTCCACCGATAACTCGTCCTTCGTTTTGCGATAAGCCAAGTTGTAAAACTGGCTGGGCAATTTGGCTTTGTCTGGCCAACCCTCCAGGCAGTACTGCTTGACTTTGCTCAGCACTGGGTCATCCTTCAGAGCTTTGGCGATCCTCTTATCTGAGAAACCCAACTCCTTGACGCAGCGAATCACTCCACTTGGTGCAGGATCGGTCTGCAGTCGCGACAAGACATCTGCCATGTGGTTGTTGTCTCCCGGCAGGTACTGCACATCGTAATCGAACACATTGAGTCTGTGCACCCAACATTCGAATTTCTGCGATTTCCTTTGGTTTGTCTGTCAATGTAGCAGTGCTTGTAGCGCTTGGTGGTCAGTTCGAAGCGTGAAGTGTCTGCCAAGCAAGTATTTTTCCCAATACTCGCAGAAAAACATCGCCGCATAGGCCTCCTTTTTAGTGGTGTCCCACTTTCATTTGGTTCCATCCGGAGTGTGGTGTCCAAATGCCACTGGAAATTCCTGGCCGTAATGCACCTGTGACAGCATCCCACCAATGCCATAACCAGACGCATCGGTAGTGACAAAGGTCTGCCCTAGGGGATGAAACATTTTCAGGTGCAGTCCCTTTGGTCTGCCGAGTAAGTGTTTCACTTGTTCGAACGCCTCCTGAGTCTCCCGACCCCACACGAACATCGTGTTAGCCCATGTGAGTGCCCGAATTGGTTCCAGCTTGTCACACAGTGAGGGCACACACTTGCTCAAGTAACGGCTCCCAAGAAACTCTGCACATCCTTGATGTTTTTAGGTGGTGTCATCTGCCTCAGACTCTCCAGTTTATCAGGATCTGGCCTGACACATCCTTTGAAGATTACATGGCCCAAGAACTTCAGTGATGGTTGAGCAACGACACACTTCCACAGGTTGAGGTGTAGGTTCTTCTCGTTTAAGCGTTGTAGCACCTGTTTCAGGCTGTCATCGTGCTCCTTTCGATTCGCTCCATACACCAAAATGTCATCGATGTAGGGCTGACACCCTGGCACCCCTTGCAGCGTTTCGTGTACCAGTTTCTGGAACACTGCTGCACTGTCCCTCAGACCCATTGGAAATTTCTTGTAGGCATAGTATCCCCATGGTGTGACAGTTGTTGTGAGCAGCTGGCTGTCCTCATCCAACTCTGCATTGAAGTATCCCTTTAGCAGGTCGATTTTGCTGAAGACTTCCGCCTGACTCAGTCTGTTGTACAGCAAATCGTGGATGTTTGGCAGCGGGTACAGCACTGGATCAATATCCTTGTTGAGCGGACTCAGATCGCTGGTTATCCTGACTGATCTGGGGTCATCTGGTTTTTCCACGACCACCATGCCATGTCAACATCCCAGATTGATCGGCATGCTCAACTCGCTCCCAGATACCTTGGCGTTCCATCAGCTCGATGGCTTCTTTGGCTCTTTCCTCAAAGCGCACTGGGATCGATCTTACAGGCTGTCTGGGTGGCGTCGTTGCGCCTGGTTTGAGCCGAATCCAATGTTTGAAGTCTGGGTAGGTGCCGACCTCTTTTTTCGTCAGGTTTGACATCTCTGCCAGCAGTGGCAGCAGTCCTGCTGTCCTCCAGGTCTCCAGCGCTTCTGGCTGCGAAGTCTGAGGTGTACAGGGCGTCCACTGTTCCTTCATCACTTGCCTGGCTGCTCCCAACTCAGGTTTCTGCACAGTTGCGCATCTGGGGTCCTCCTTGATAGTGGTGCTATTCGAATCCACATCGATTTGCACTCCTCCCAGTGCATGCAGCGCATCCATGCCCAGTGTGTTGTTACATGTGTCGTTAAACACATACACTGGCACTGTCACCGACCATCCTTGTAACAATAACTGCGCCCTGAATTGCCCTCGGGTAGCGATGGTAGAATTGTCGAAATTCGCGAGTCTCCTGGCTGGCTTGACTGTGGTTTGTCCAAAGCACTTACGGCACTCCGATTCCGTGATTCCAGTAACATCTGAGCCGGTGTCCACCAACATCCTTAGTGTACGACCCTTCTGGTCCTTCCTATCTGGTGTGATTAGCACCTGACAGTGTACGGATTGGCGTAGACTTCGAATGGAGGCTCCTCTGCCTTGGTTGATGTTCCTCACTCGAATGGCTCGGTTTTTGTTGCTGGATCCTCCTGACCGGCACACCTTAGCGAAGTGTCCCACTTTTTTGCATTTGTGGCACTCCTGTCCCTTCGCTAGGCACGATTCAGCATTGGCTGTGTGGTCATGTCTGCCACAGGCTGTGCAGGCATCGGCTGCATTCGACTTCCTCCTGGCAGATGGGTTGGAATTCCCTCTGGGCGTGGCGGTGGGCTGGTAGGGGCGTCCTTTGCCTCCTCTCTGTCCTCTCCATCCTCCACGCTGATTCCTTCCCTGACTGGCCGCACTGATCTGCGCAGGTCGACTTCCTGTCAATCTGGCAGCATCCTGGCGCGCCGTCTCATCTGCTTGCGCGACTTCCGCGAATCTCTCCAGGTTGACATCCCTCTGGCTTAGCAACTTCTCCTGCGTATCCCGGCAACTCAGTCCTTTGACCAACTGAATGGCCAACAGGTATTCGGTGAGGTCCCCCTCCGAGATGACACCGTCAGTGACTGGAAAGCTGCATTGTTGTATCAGCAGGCGTAGCTCCCTCAAATAGTCAGCGACTAGTTCACTGGAGTGTTGAGTCCTCTGTAGGAAGTCAAAGTGAGCCCTGACGGCATTGGTTGGGCGATGGAAAATCCTCCTGGCCGCTCCTAGGAAATCCGTGTAGGTAGTCTGATTGTTGGCGAATTCCCTCTGGCTGGAAAACTGGGATAATGCTGCGGCTCCAATGTAGGACGTCAGAAACTTCTTTTTCTCCTGGTCACTGAGTTTGCCGCCGGCCGGTCGGGTTTCATCGATTCCTTCAAGGAAATCAGTGAATAATTTTTCCCATTATGGCCACGTCAGTACTGGTGACTCTCCTGGATGGTTCCAGTACTGGTCCGGTGGTGGCAGGTGCAGCTTGCTGGGTCCCGGTTGTGCCATCAGTATAGTGACTGGGCACGCTGTTCCTTCCTGGAGATGCGCGATTCCTCACCCGCCTGGGTGTAACGAGATGCACGAGTCCTTCCGCGAGAGGTACGGTTCCTTCCTGGTGTGGGCACGCTGTTTTGTCGATGCGGTGCTGGACGGTTGGCAGAGTAGCTCCTTTGTTTTGTCGATGCGGTTCCGGAGCAGATGGTTCCTTCCTGGAGATGCACGGTTCCTTCCTGGAGGCCCACGATTCCTTCCTGGAGATGCACGGTTCCTTCCTGGAGACACACGGTTCCTTCCTGAAGGCGCACGGCGCTCCCCCTCTGGAGCAAACAAGAAGCACGCGCTCCCCCTCTGGAGCAAACGACACACACGGTGCTCCCCGTCCGGAGCAAACGACACACACCCAGTTCCGTCCTCAATGCAAACAAGTTGTTTTAGCAAACAGACTCACTGAGCACCCGTAGAATCTTGCTTGTTGTTGGCGGTGGCAGTCCGGATGGGTTTCGAATTGCACATCAGTCGCCACTGATATGTCTATTGGTTTCGTTGTCTTATCTTCTGTCGCTGTTCCTATCGCGCTGTCTATCACGGTGTAGCAGCCGATGCAGCAACAGTGGCTGCTTGACCCTAACAACAGATGAATCGTTTATGCCAGCTCACACTAAAACACTGGCCACAAGACACGCGCACACAAGAGAGAAAAGTAGGCCGAACCGCAAGGCAGGTGCGCGGAGAGAGAAAGTGATTGAATTTAAACACGGCACTGCCTTGCATGTCTGGCCGCCCAAAACACACACACATCTAGGTTAGGGTGTGGCTGAGCCAAAGCGGTCGATATTGACTCAGCGGCCTAGACGCACAGCAGACAATTACACAATAACGCGGCCGACCTATGCATGTACATACGCATGCAAAACAGAGACATGTACAGACAGGCTGGTACATATCAATGTGAAATTATGGAATTTGAATTTCAATAGAATTACAACTAAAGCATGGGCTCAGTTTTTAATTTCAATTAAATTAAATTAATTTATTGAAATAGTTTTCCATTATTTTGAATTGCAATTATATTTTCAATTAAATTTTGGAATGCCGGCACAGTTGGTGTAGTGGTTTAGGCCGCATAGCCTAGCCACTGTGAGCGACATCATGCGCTCATCCTCTCGGCGTGGCAAGTTTCTTGTCACAAGAGTTGGTCATCGGCACAAAGCTCCATCCAGGCCACCGAAAGCTGGTAACAGCGAGTTGGTAAAATGGGAACCGACTAGAGCTGCCGTTGCACCGAAGCCGCTCCACAAAGCATGACACGTTGGGAAGAAGATCTACAATGTCAGAAGCTGTCTTGAGAAACCAACTATGCCGGGAGCCCTCTGGCATATGGGGCACCGGCGGCGGTTGGGAGCTGTCAGCATCATGGCATCGACATGCCGTCGCCCTCCTGGTGACCAGCGCCCAGCAGCATGGCTAGGAGTGGCTGGTAGTGAAAGAAGGGCAACATCTGAGATTACGAATCACGGGGTAGCGAAATGGACCTCGAGTCTGATCTCACGGGGTAGCGAAATGGACCTCGAGTCTGATCGTAGGCCGCAAGGCCCCCCGCAAATCGGATCGGAAATTATGGAACCTCGGAAAATTTTAACTATGCAATTTTTTCAATTTTTTAGGATGGTTGTATTTTTGCTGTTAAAAGACAGTGACCGACCCAGAACTTCGAAAAACTCGAGACAGAGTTATATGATGTTTTGAAGTTGGGACACCACAGGCAAAATCGAAAAATGCAGTGTGCTGAACATGCTCAATATAGACTCTTACAGTATCCAATTGAGTGGTTTGTTTTTAGCCAGCCACCAACAAATCGATTGGCCAGGGCGCGCTCTTTTGAATGAGACCAAACAGTGAAAGATCGGACTACTCAAACGAAAGCTGGAAGTAAATTCCGTATTTTTAGTACAGTTTTGCGATTGGAAAAAAGTTTTTGAGAACAAAAATGGCAATGTTCCGAGTGGTTAATCCCAGATTTGACTATACCAATAAATGCAGAGTTAGTAGCCCTACAAAGTTCTGGAATGAAAAGGTTTGCACACGGCGGTATATGGGGGGGGGGTATTTTTGTGGCGTTTGGTGGGTCAGAGAGTCGAAAAAATTTTTTTTCAAACTTTTCAAATCTAAGTAGTGCGTTTGAGAGACATTCAAGCAACTAATAAAAGCTCCAAATATTAATTCGCAACTCGCACTAATGCCCGAGAAAATCTCTGCTAACTAAATATTTGGTCCCATAGTTAAGGAGCGAAAATTTCGGGAGTGCATAACTCCACTCTGGAGTACTGTTGTTTGGGTATGGGATTTTCAGGAATCGGTTCGCTACGGGTAGGTATTTTTCGGCATACCCAGAAATCGGTTCGGTATGGGTAGGCGTAACCAACCTTGGGTATATACATTATCCTGCCTGCAGGGCAGCACATCAGGTACCAGGCCAAGCGGGGAAAGATAGGGATAATGGATGAATATGTCTGAGCCTAGTAAATTCTAAATAAATTGCTAGCAAATTCCTAGCAAATTTCTCGCTCCCTCAGTCTGAAATAAACTAGCTATTTACAATGTATTTGCTAGGCGGCGCTTTGCCAAAATTATCTTGCTAGGAATTTGCTATCCGACTTCGCCCAAAAATAAATTAACTTGCTATTTGTTATTAACTTGCTGGGAAACAGTAGTGGAGCGTCAAATGCACTAATCCTTTGGAGCCGAAGGACAACTCATAAGTGTGTATTAGTGTACCAACTTACAGCTCTCTAGCCCAAAGTTTCAATTTTGGGGTCTGAATACTGAGACTCGATTGGTTCAGAGACCGACTCTTAACATGCATTTTGCGAGAAATTCAACTTAGCTATAAGGGAAGGTGTTCAGCAACTTTTTTCCCCGATCCGGCTGGTGTCGAAATATGTCAAAATAGATGTCAAACGAACACCAATGGTGCATGTTCGAACACCAGCGACCCCCTAGAACCGGAGCTGTACCCCACCAAAGTTGGGTCGGTAGGCGTGCACATGGTTGGACAGCGCTGACAGTTGCCTTTCAGATGCTGTACACAGCGCTTCCGGAACGTATCCGGTTAGCGAGATATTCTCCAAAAACTACGAAATTTAGCGAAATTCCGAAACGATTTTTTTCCGAAAAATCGCTGTAACTTCTGCCGTATATGCGGGGTCAAGCTGATTTTCGCTAAAAAGATAAAACACAAAATGCCAAACAAAATTAACCTATTTCGGAGGCAAATTTTTGGGGGGGTGGGGGGGTGTTTTGCAATTTGAAGCCAGTCAAAAAAAATTTTTTTGCTCAGAATTAAAAACAAACACACTATTCTGGTGTAGTTTTACCCACTGATTGCGAATATGAACTCGGTTTGTCCAAATTCGCCCTGGTTCGGGAGTTATTGATGTCCAAGCATGAGCTTCCGTACTTCTACCAACTTTTGTTAAATATCAGTAGAAGCAGCTAGTCCGCTTATTATCAGCCTAACAGATGTAGTTTTTCGAGCTGAGTTCAAAAATGACCTCATTTTTGCTCTACGACCTCTAGGTAGGGAGTTACGGGCGTTCAAAGTTTCCCGGTATCTTTATGCAAGTGAGGCACGAGTGTTGTTGCACGCTTTCAGACTGTCTCGATAGTTGACGATCCTATTGGGCTACAGGGCAGCCGATCATTTGCTTAGAGGCTCTTCTGCCAGCTGAGTTCAAAAATGACCTCATTTTTGCTCTACAACCTCTAGGTAGGGAGTTACAGGCGTTCAAAGTTTCCTGGTATCTTTATGCAAGTGAGGCACGAGTGTTGTTGCACGCTTTCAGACTGTCTCGATAGTTGATGATTCTCTTGGGCTACAGGGCAGCCGATCATTTGCTTAGAGGCTCTTCTGCCAGCTGAGTTCAAAAATGACCTCATTTTTGCTCTACAACCTCTAGGTAGGGAGTTACGGGCGTTCAAAGTTTCCCGGTATCTTTATGCAAGTGAGGCACGAGTGTTGTTGCACGCTTTCAGACTGTCTCGATAGTTGATGATTCTCTTGGGCTACAGGGCAGCCGATCATTTGCTTAGAGGCTCTTCTGCCAGCTGAGTTCAAAAATGACCTCATTTTTGCTCTACAGCAACCGGTTTCTGAGTTATGACCATTCAAAGTTTCGTGGTATATTTGTTTAAAAACATTGTTGCTTGTTTAGACTCAGCAGGAGATTGGTTTGCTTGTCGAATTTGGTGCTGATTTTCTAAGCAGCTCTCAGAAAAAAGTATTTATTGTCTGTGTCTACACAAGTCCTGATTGTTGGCTGGCCAGAACAACTTCTCGATTTCAATGTTTACAGAGTTCTGCACTGCGCCACTTTTCAGGTTGAAGAAATCGTAGTGATGGCGCGACCACAGTGGACGTACACGACAGAGGTGAGTTGAAATTCCGGGCAATTGTAGATTAGACTACAACTGCACGGAGAGAATGGTCGTAGTAGGTACTGGGCAGCACAATGACTAGCAAAGTGCTGTGTAGAAAGTCGTAGTTGGTACCGGGCAGCACAGTGGCTAGCACGGTGCTGTGTTGAAAGAAAATACACAAATGTTTATAGGCACGCCGGCAGAGAAACACGGCAGGAAAGAAACAAAGAAGTTGAGCGTTAGAAGAACAATAACGCTGTGATAAAGACGGCGGCTGCGCCGGGTTGTTGAATTGCAATAAAAGCGTAAAAACAGTCTCACGCAGAATGTAGCAGTTTGGAGTTGTAGACGGCGAAGCAGAAGCTTATTGTCGCGGAAGACAACCCAATGAGCGACTGGTGGCGAGAGAAGTTTTACTGAACAACAACACGATTAGTCAGCGACAGACCAGACGTCTAGACAAAGATGGCCGCTACCACGGCTTACACAGGCAAAACAACGAGAAATCATACTAGTACGTGCGTCCCGGCACGACAACGCGCCGTACCGTAATTGAGCGAAAAGAATGGAAACGACGCACACAGTACATGTTAGTAAACACGAACAATTGAGAACAAGTGGTAACTGTTCAGGGCCCCCTTTTTAGGGGTGAGCTCCGTCGAACCCAGGCTCGCGTACTCTGGCCGATCCGTGCCCCGACAGCGGGTAGTGAGGTTCCCATACGACTTGAATGTGCAGTGCCGTAGCAACGTTGATCTCATGTTGGTCACAGTACTCGAAATTCGGCACGTTGTTCTCAGCGATGTCTTCGGGCAGGTTCAAGGCGTTGATGGTTCCTGCAGCCAATGCACGGTGCATGATGGGCCAGAATTGTGGGCTCAAAGCCTGGCCTCCGATAACGAAATCTCCTTGCCCTGAGAGCGCCTCATCGATGTCATGGTTTGGTCCCAAGTGCTGGTACCGCAGACGATTCGCTGACGAGACCATCAGGCAGTCCAAGGTACGAATGTCCACGTCGTCCCACAGAAGAGTGTCGGCACAGTCCATGTTCACCCACGCGTAGAACTGTCTCCTGACTCGCTCGTAGACTCGGTCTCGTTGTTGTTGAACGGCTTCGGTGACCGACGTAGGTGCAATGCGACCGTTGAAAATGCGGTTGATGATGTGTGTACCGGGGGGTGATGGTTCAACCACCAGGTACTGATCGGGATCAATCAGTGCCACGATCAACTTCCCTTCGTCGTCTTCCAACGGATCTGGCCGGTTCAGAGTGGCATAGACCAGATGTTCGGCAAACGGTGGCACGTTGCCGATCGATTCCTTGTAGGCCTTGATCTGATACGTTCTGAGAATAGCTCGTAGCGAACGAAGGAACTCGTCGACAGAGTCAACGAGCATGTTGAGAGCGGTCTCGCGGTCGTTGCTGATGGCCTTCTGAATCCAGTCGTGGTCCAGTAGTGCGCGGATGGTCTCCACTCCCCAAGAGAGGACCCACAATTTAGCGATGTGCGTCAGCTCTACATCCCGATTGGCCACCACCAACATTGACATGGCTTGCACAAAGGAAACGAATCTTTTGATCTCATCCGTTGACCGGGTCGTAGAGAGTGGCAACGACCAAGGTGCAAGCAAGATGGGCAACGGGTAGATTCCTTGAAAGTACGCCGATTCTGGAAACGCTCGGCGTAACCAGACCTTGGCCGGGTCCAGAAGATCCCCTACTTCGGTAGGCAGCAGTTGGCATACGAGCTGCCAACAAACGATCGCTCGTGGTCCGGGACTGGCCGACTCCAAGAACTTTCTCCACGATTTCAGAAATCCGGCTGCCGGCAACTTGACATTCAAATTGCGAAGATGTTGTGTAGTGCTGGGGGGAGTGTTGTACTTGATCACCTGAGCTGAGAAATGCTCCCAGATGACCGTGATCACCCCCGGCGGCAGTACTGTTGGTTCGCCGACTGTTGGTGCGGTCACCAGGTGGGTGATGCCCATACCGACGAGTTTGGCATGACAGAAGAAGACCAGTGAGGCATTGGTCAAACCACACTGGTTGTACGGGCACAATGCGACCGGCAGAGCATTTGTCTCAGCAAATGCGTCCGCAGGGCGTTCAATGTCCGCAATCGTTGTGTCACTGAGGTGTAGTACGTGCGGCACGCCTGTCCACATCTTGAGGAATACTTTCAGAGGGTACGGCCACAGAAAGTCGTACCTCTGACGCACGCTCGGAAACAGGTTCGGCCGGGGAATGAACGCCCGATCGTGTGCTTTGGTCACTAAGTACGTGCCAGGCAAGTCGTCCCCGAAAGCGTCTCTCACTGGTAATCCATTCCGAACTACCTCTGCCATACTGTAGGGTCGTATTCTGAGTTGCAGTTGAAACAGCTTCGGTTGAACTGGTGGCATGTAGTCATAGTTGGTTCTGAGCGCATTGAGCGGAACATCAATACGCTGCACTAGTTGATTCACATCTGAAGCCCCTGAGGCAACAGGCGGAACTGGCTGCTGCGCCAACGTATGGACATTGGCTTCCACCATCAACACGTCCTGCTGAACGGTACCGACGGACTCCGCCGACGGTACTGACGGTGGAGCGTTCGCGGCGGCTAACAGTTTTTCGTATTCAAGGCCGCCCACTTGCGCCTTTTGGCACAAGTGCTGTAGAATAGCGTTGAGCTGATCAGTAGTAATGGCCGGGGCAGTCACTAACGCAACTGCTGGCACGTCCTGTCCTGGTGGAAGCACTGGTGGTAGCACCGGCGGTAGCACTGGATGAGGTGCTGCCGGCGGCGGCGGACTAGGCACGTCTTGGGGTTCCATCTGCTGAGTGGGCGACAGGTCGCCTTCCAAACCGACCTCCATTGTTTGTTTGCCCTCGTCTTGGAACATATCAATGCCACCACGGAACTGTTCTTCAGCTGTAACGGACGGCCGGTAACGACCCAAATTTTCTACTTCTTTTCGCTGGGCTATTTCCAATTTCTTGATCTTTCTTAGATACCGATTGGCATGTGTACGAGTCTGACTGTCTCGAGCTGTCTGGTCTTCTCTCAAGTAGGGCTGAGACTTTGCATCTGCCAAAATGGGTGCCGAATCCAGAATCATGGCCATCTCCTCTGGCGCGCCCCAGCGAACTATGCGCTGTGGCGGAGCTCTGAACGGTTTCAGCGGTAGTGTGCCCTTCACCTTCCACCAACTTTGCAACAGCTCGTTCGCCCACTCTTCCAATCTGTCCATAAGCGTCTGGAGGTGTTTATCATAGATCTGCTCGGCTTCTTCAAGGGACAGAGTGCCGTACGAGAAGAAGTGGTCCAATCTCTGTCTGATAACGAAGGCACGGCGCGGCTCCACATCACCTTGCTCCCATTCTAGCAACAACTGTCGGTAGCGGGCATAAGCGGCATAGTATGCTTGATCGTCGAAGGCGCGCATAGGAGAGACAATGATGCGGCGCCAGAAACCCGTGCCCATTTCATCTTCTGTTGGCAGCGGCCACGTAGGTTGTTGAATCAGTCGCTGCTGTGTAGATACGTGCAGCGCCTGCTGTAGCAGCACCGAATTCGCTCTGAGCTGAGCTCGGATCTCGACCGCAATTGGCAGTCGTTCCTCTCGGGGCACCAACTCCAAAGTGCTGGGCGGTGGCTCCATACCCACCAAAGTGGACACCAGATATCTAGATAACTGGTTGAGAAAGATGATCTCCATCGGCTGCAGAAACTGACTGCTCGGAATCGTGTTGTCGGGGTACAGCTTTTGTAGAGACACTTTGCGCGAACCCAGATTCCTCGGCACGTCCTTTTTGCGCAGCAGGTATTCGTCTCTGGTCCTGACCGCTCGGGCAGCACGGAAGAGCAATCTGGCGAAATCTTTAAAAATCGCCTGCAGTATTGGCTGTCCGTGACACGTTGGGTAAACAGTGAATAGCGCTTCCACATTGAAATGCTGCGGTCCATTGTTCCTGGCCCAGGGTGGCACCGTCGGATTCCTCCACATGTTCCGGTAAACGTACTGATTTGCGCAGCCCGGAAACCAACGCTGCCAGAAGTAGCGCTGATAGGCCGTGTTCACAAAGGCATCGCGAACTGAGCGCATTGCCTGACCGTTGGGCGTTTGCGGTCGACGGAGCGACCGAACGAGTGGTAGCAACTGTGCGATAATGTTTGCCTCCTCTGTCTTCACTCCGCATCCGGCAAGGTCGTAGAGTTGGCGGGTTCTTACTAACTCGTTAGCAAGATGCACCAGCCGCTGAAAACCGTCTTCCTTGATGTGCGTGTGTTCCAGTAGATAGTAGTTGGCCTCATCAGCTAGTGGAGCCAACGTGCGAGCGTACTTGAGTGCCGGTGCCATAAACTGTCTGCGCAGTAAACGGCACATCTTTTTGCCCACAACGCGTTCCGCTTTCGTCAAACCCGAGTGATGGTAGACTAGGTATAGATCGGGCATTACTACTGAACTAGCAGCAGCAATGGCGGCGATGTCGACCGGGTCGGAGGCGGCGTAGTCCAATTGAGCTTTCGGCGGCGGTCGGCCGAACGGTCCCATGAACGGCGCTCTTTGTAACCTCTTTTTGTAGCCGGGTTTGTAGCCGGTATGAGCAAACACCGCTGCTAGAAAACTTTGGCCGGGTTGTTTCTGCTCTTTGTTGACCAGCCCGTTGACTTTCATCCACTTTTGCAGGTCCACGTAGCCGAATTGTGGTTCCAGGTAGCAACGCCGTTTATTGCCGTATGAACAGCAATTAAACAGCATCTTCCGATCTAGCTCTCCGGCTAGACCCACTTTCACGATGTCCTTGTTTCTTAGCAGATAGTGGACCGACTTGGGTATATTTTCGAAATTGCTGAGCTGAATTAGAATCGGTCCGGCCCCGATGACGTACAACTGCAGAATGGCCAGTGGATGATCGGCGTACTCAGCTCTCATGGACGCTTTCAACTTGTAGCCCTTGGCGCGCGACAGTTGCCTTTTTAGCAATTGAACCCGTCTCTCCTGGAAAGTCGGCTCGTCGGTGGCCCGTTTGCCTCGTCCGTAACGAACTTCTTCCTTGAAACACTCAGCAAGATCTGTTTCTCTGGTGTACTGCACAATGAGTCGTAAATGCCGGCGCCTATCTTCCAGTGCTTCTCGCTGAGGCCCGGTAGCGGTTGGCAGTTCTTGGTCAATTCTTTTCAGCTCACTGTAGGTTTCCGTTCGCAAAGCCTGCGTCTGCTGATCGAAATTCTTGAGCCAATCGTGCACTGCTTTTGCGGCTGCCCTCCAAGCACTGTCATACTGTTCGCAAAGTTGTTGATGCTTATCATCCGCTTCTTGGTACTTGGCCACCCGTCGTTGGTACGCTTGGTACTCCCGTAGCGAGAGCGCACCGACATCATCTGGTTCTTTCGGCGGCACCGGCGCACGATCTGGCGTGTCCGGTACAGCCGCCAATAGCCGTTGTACTTCGGGGTCGCACAGTAGTTGTATTGGTTCTCCGCTAATGCGCCCCGCACCCTCGCCGTCGATAAATACCACCGGGGTACCGGTGGCTAAAGCACCGACCCGCAGTGATTCGGAAATGGCCATGTCCAATTCCTGCTCGGAAGCCGAATCCGCGCAGTAGCAGTACGGCGGAATCCTCCCAAACAGTGTGTGTGTCTTAGCAACCCACTGAGCTTTGAACTGCGCCACAGTCATAGTCGGTAGACGGTGGTGATTGGCTTCGCGATTAAACACGTAAGCCTTGTGTAGCAAGTTGCACAGATCACCACTCTGTTGAGGGTCTTCCTGGAGCCAGTCTGAACAGTTCCAGGGGATTGCTTCCTGTCGCACGTTGCTCGGTAGAATGCCTTGTGTAGTCAAGGTCGGCAGTTTTCCAATCAATTCTTTGGCAGTAGTGTTGAACACTCCCATCTGTTTCGCACCCTCATTGCTGCCGTAGTCGGTGGTAGGTTCTTCTCTAGCGAAGCCGTGATCTGATCGATTCATCACACTCACTCCCCTGTACAGCTCTGCTGACACTGGCGGCACATGGTTCGTATCTCGCGGATCAAGCGTGGCCAGGGTACCGGGGTCGGCACACTCCAACGATCGGTCTTTGTCTGACACGTGGCGAGTGAGCTGATCAAGGGTAAAGTTTTCTTCCACCGGCGCTGGCACCGGCATGGCTGCGGTGTCGAAGGGCCACTCACTGTCACGGTCAGCCAAGAAGTCAGGTGGCTGCACTAATCGTCCACACGGTGCGTCGACAGGGTAGATGGGCGTTCCGTCTCCATTGAGAATTGTTGGTTCGTAGGCGGTCTCGGCTAACCATGGCACTCTAGGCGCCAGGTCTAACCGATTCGGATTGATCTCCTCGTCGTGTGGCGGGTAGGTAGCATGAATGAGGCACTTCTCCGCCAGATCTTCGATTTCGGCAATTCTTTGTGCGCGGAGACCAGCATTCTGAGGTAGCAGCTGCACCGCGTTACGTCGTTGTGGATCGTAGTCTCCGATAGGTACCGGCAGATGTGCTGGTTGACCATCAGGCACACCAGCGGGTTCTGGCACGTCAGCGGCATCTGGCAGTTCGGCTGGTATTGGAGCTGTACCAGCACGTGGCGCACCCGGAGCCTCATCTGCTTCTTCACCATAGAGTTGGTACAGTCGTCTGCGCTCGGCAGCAGAAGGGACCGTGAACGGCCGCTCCTGCTGTTCTCCACTCTCCTCCATCACTTACAACACAACAAACACTGAGATTTGTTGCGTGTAGCCATCCAGATATTCCGTTGTTGGCTCGTGGCAGTCGCTGATTGGTTGTCTAGAACAGACACACATTCCTGACAAAACACAACAATAATTCAGTTAGAGAAGCGTGCGTAAAATTAAGTGTACTGAGAAGCAAACACAACACAACACAGCAAATAGAAAGTGTTAACGATTGCAAAGAAAGTGCACGAACAACACAAGCACTACTGCACGACACGTTAGTACCCGAAGCAAACTAGTCAAGCAGAATAACCAAAGGGATGCTACTACTACACTAACAAACAAATAACCAACAAGCTTTCTATACTATGTACAGGTCAGGGTCGGTTACAGTTCAGATTCGTCGCTGATCCACGATACCTCTTCTGGCTGGTCTGGATGTAGAGGTATCTCAGGAGCGGGCCGGGCCAGCTGCTCAGCTGATTCGAGTCCCAAGAAGACGCGGTCCGACAGCTCTGGCTGACACCGCGACAGCTGGGAAATGTGCACTTTTCTTGGCTGGGCGTTGGCTTCACCCACTGGCACAATCACTGCACTCAGTCCGTGTAGGTAGACAATTTCGTACGGGCCGGTGTATTGCAAGGCCAACTTCATGGTTCGGATGCCCGGGTTGTAGCGCATCACTCTGTCTCCTACTCTGAGCTGCGATGTATGCACATCGTGGTAGCGATCGAATCGATGCTTGGTTCTGTCCATGGCTTGTCTCAGAAGGAAGCGCGCCCTCATCATCACTTGTTCTTGTCGTTCCTTCCGATTTTCGGGGTCGTTGGCTTCCAGCCAAGGGTACGGTTTCACATCCGCTCCCGGAACGACGGAGGGTAGGCGTGGGTTGTGATTTAACACTAACTCAGCCGGCGCCACTTCAGTAGAGCTTTGTGGCGTCACGTTGTACGCGAACACCACAAAAGGCAGGTGTTTGTCCCAGTTGGTGGCTTTCTTGTTGACCAACTTAGAGAGCATGTCGGCCAACGTTCGGTTCAGCTTTTCCACCAGCCCACACGAATGTGGACTGTAAGGTAGCACGACACGATGCCGAATGTTGAAAGTACGGAGCATTTTGTCAACGGATTTGTTGCAGAATTCCGTTCCGTTGTCCGTGACTATTTCGGCCGGGAATCCATATTTGGCAAACATCTCCTGCGACAGTACGCTGGCTACCGTCGCACCTCTCTTGTCTCCAATAGGGGCGGCCATAGCGAATTTGGTCAGCGCATCTATGGCCACCAACACCAAGGAGAAGCCAGAGTCTGTCTTATTTAGCTGCAGCACATCGATGTAGACTCGCTCGAATGCTTCTTGAGGCATTGACATTTGCCCCATCGGTGGATTCGCTCTAATTCCTTGGCCCCTGCGAGCTGCGCATTGTCGGCAGGCATTGACCTGCGACATCACTTCCTGTGACATGTTGGGCCAATAGTAGAGTCGCCGCATTCGCTTGTAGGTTTTGTTGAAGCCAAAGTGACCCGAAGTAGCTGATCCATGGTGGTCATACAGTAGTCGGGGGCGCAGCGCGGTAGGTACGTACAAGCACAACCGCTGCAGGCCTTCTTGGTTGGCGGCATCCGGCGGTACGTACCACAACAAATCTCCGACGACCACAAACTTATGTTGATCAGTCTGTACCCAGTGTGCCAACTCTTCGTTTTCAGGCAATTCCTGGTGCAGTTTGAACTGCACCATTGCTGCGCACTGTTCGTCGGCCACTTGATGTTGTTTGGCTAGGTTGCTGACTTCGGCAGGTAGAGTCGTCGGCACCGGTGCTGTTTCCTCAGGTACCGATTTTGATTCACAGGCCGGGTAAATACACGAACAGTATTTACTCGGCCACTGACGGCAGTCATCGTCGAGGGGAAAATCGAAAAATGAGGGCGGTAATTTCTCCACTTGTGCCCCCTTTTTAGCTGGCTGGTCCTCCAGACAGCAATTGGTGAGAACCTCATCGTCCGTGGGAAGCGGTTGGTATAGCAGTTGCTTATAGGAGATACCGGAGTCCAAGTTGACGTCAGAGATGGCATGTAGGTTCCTCCTAGTGAGTCGTTCGTGTGGCATGCGACTGAGCGCATCCGCCGCGGCGTTTGAACGCCCGGGCCGATAAACGACGTTGGGGGCAATGTCCTGGATTAACAGTGCCCAGCGATAGGGTCTACCAATGAGATCTTTCTCCTGCAGAAAACTCAGGGCATTGTGATCAGTGATCACAGTGACCTGATGGTGGTAGACGTAGACGCGGAATTGTTGTAGACCATAGATCAACGCCAAACACTCCTTATCGGTGGTGCTGTAGTTCTTCTCATTGGGACGTAGAGTGCGGCTAGCATAAGCGATGGGTTGACGATTCCCATCGGCGTTTTCTTGCGCTAGGATGGCTGCAATTGCCAGCCCTGAGGCGTCTGACTCGATGATGAAAGGGCGAGTGAAGTCCGGGTACTTCAAGAGTGGTGCATTGATGAGCAGCTCAATGAGCTTAGTCATTGCCTGCTGTTGTTCCTCGCCCCACTGCCACGGGATTTCCTTCTTTGTAAGTTGGTTGAGAGGTGCAGCAATGTGCGCAAAACCGCGGATGAAACGTCGGAAATAACTGCAAAAGCCAGTGAAACTGCGAAGCTGTGAGACGTTGGTAGGCACTGGCCAATCGCGCACTTTGGAAATTTTGGCCGGGTCGGTTGTGATGCCACTCGAGCTGATACGGAAGCCCAAAAACAAGACTTCCGTTTTGCAGAACGAACACTTCGAAGGGTTGAGGAGAAAACCGGCGGCATGGAGCGAACGCAAGACGCGCTCCAGCAACCGATGATGTTCGTCCCAGGTCGCAGAAATTACCAGAATGTCGTCCAGGTAGACGAACACTCTGGAAGGGTCAATGTGTCCGACGATCTTCTGAGCACATTCCTGGAAAAAGGCCGGCGCGTTGGTAAGACCAAACGGCAGGCGCTGGAATTCGTACAGTCCTTTGTGCGTCACGAAAGCTGTCTTCTCGACACTGTCAGGATGAACATGGACGTTGTTGTAGCCCCAACGTAAATCAAGGCTACTGAAGAGTGTTGGTTTGACCGTGCCAACTGCGTCCAACAGATCATCGATTCTTGGCAAAGGGAAACTGTTCTTCTTAGTCAGCTTATTGAGTTCTCTGTAGTCGATACAGAGTCTCAAGTCTCCGTTTTTCTTGAGAACCGGTACTACTGGCGAGGCCCACGGTGCTTTGGACGGTCGAATGATACCGGCTTCCAGCCATGCGATCAATTGAGCCTCTACTTTCTCTCGTAGCGCGAATGGTAGGCGTCGCAGCTTTTGTCTGACCGGTTGGCTGTCACCAGTTTCAATATCAAAATATTGAATGGTGCAATCCCCGATTTCTTCTTTGGTGATACTGAACGACTCAGCGTTCTCAAGTAACAGCTGGAGCAGCTGCTTGCGCAAGTAAGGGGGACAGTCGTCGAATTCGATTAGTTCTTCCAATTTGTCCCGTCTCTCCTGAGGGTCCTTTACAACGCGATAGTAGTTGGGTGTCTGCTGCCTGTCCGGCTCTTTAGGAGGCTCAGTAGGACGAAAATCCTGACATTGCCAGGCACCCAGACACTCTCCTTCTTCGACAAGACGTTCCTCTTCCAAGTGGTTGACCAACATCAGCTGGGTAGCGTCAGTGGTGACCAAATCTCCAGCTGAGTGCACAGACAGTCCCGTTGGCAACGTTGATTGCGGTGGCTTGAAGCAGTAAGCAACCGAGTGATCCGTGGACAATTCAGCAGTACGACCGATGACAGTCGTTACTGAATTTGGCGGCAACACCGTAGACACATTGGCCACCAACTGAACGTCGCAGTCGTTGCATACTACGTGATTAACACGCAGTGGCTCGGCGTCGGCAATATTGAAAATGCCAGGCGCGCTGTCCGGTTGTTCTGTAGGTCCTGGCAGACTACTGTAGCGCAGTGGCACCACAGTATCTGCCTCCGTGTCCAGTTGTTCTGTAGGTCCCGGCAGACTACTGTAGCGCAGTGGCACCACAGTATCTGCCTCCGTTTTGTCTGTTGTTTCTTGCATCGGCAAATCCACCTGCACTGCACAGTCCTTAGACGGCACTGACTCAGCAGTGGTGTTGATCTTTCTTTTGAGAACAGTGGTTAACAACAATGCCGGAAACGTAGACAAACCGGGCATTCCAATCAGCAATGGGTACCGGCCGCACGGGTCATACGCGAAACGCAGTTCGCGAGTGTGCCGTCCAAAAGTAATGGGAATGGTGACTTCGAAATTCAGTTCACGCGTCCCTTCTGTCAGTCCGGAAACACGCATTGTTGGCATGTGAGAGAGACCGCTGAAAGCTCGTCGTTCGGTTTGATCGTTTAGAGCCAGAATCAAACCATCCTGATTGCAAATGTTGAGCATTGAGCCAGAGTCGATCAAAGCAGCAACGGTACTGGCTCCAATTTTTACTTGGGCATACGGAAGTGACTGAACGAGCGGCAATTGGTTCGTCTTGGTCTCTGCCGCCTCCTTGCCGCAGTTGCCCACATTCACCTGAGCTATGACGTTGACAGTCTCTGCTGTAGCGTCCATCTCCATCAGTTGGTCGGCCCAGTCATCGAAATCCTCCAAAGTCAGCGCCAGTGGCTCGTCGGTTTGAACCGAGTTGCTGACTAGCCGATCGTAGAAACGTTTCGCTTTCAAGAACTCCTGCTCATTCTGAGCCTTCTCGCGTTTGGGTTCGTGCTTCTTCACCCATTCTCTCCAATTGTCGGCGGTCCACTGTTGGAAACCGGCAGGCCAACGGAGCACACCTCCTTTAGTGTATTCTCGTGAAGTTTGTGGTGGGGGCGGAGGGGCGATGGCTTTCGGTGCCGTTGTTCTTTCTGCCCCTGCTCTGTCGTTTCTGTCCCGCTCACGGTCCGTTCGGTCGAAGCGCGGTCGATTGGGAGCTGATTGTTGTTTAGCAGGAGGGTTATACCGGCCACGGTCCACACGCTCTTGATTGACCACTCTCTCCAATTTGAGCAAGAGGTTCCGAGCAAGGTAGAAGTCATTATTTGCACGACCAATGACGTCATGTTCCTCTGCCTTGGTCCGCAAGTCGGCACGCAAACCGTGAATCAGGGTCAAAACTAAGAACTGATCATTCTGCGGATTGAATCGTCCCCGATATGCCAGCTGACCCTGTCTTTCCAAAGCATCACAGAAATCCAACACCGTTCGATGTTCTTGTTTCATAGTCATCAGTTGGTACTTTTGTGTTGACTCGTCGACTAGCGCATTGCAGCGCTCGGTCAAGTGCAGTTTCATAGCTTCGAAGTTGACTTGGCACATGGCCGGCGCCGACTGCAACATAACGAAGCCAGTCGGGACGGCGTTGCGGAGGATAGTCAGCTTTTCTTCGTCCGTGTTCACGTGGTAGGTGGCAAAGAAGTCCTCCAATTTCAGGAAAAATTCGTGCACATTGTCGGTCTTCACATCAAACTTCGGCATGGGCAAGTGACGCAAATAGGCCGGATCTTTACGTTGCACTTCATTATGTTGGTAAATGGTGTGCACCACTTGACCCACCATCTGCATGGTTTGCTGCAATTGCTGTCCCATGTGCACCAGCATGTCACGGTACTGTTGGGTTTCCGCCTCGGGAGTAAGCGGGTTATCCCGAGTTGCTGTGGGAAAACTGGTCGTCTGCGGCATGTTGAATGACGGCTCAACCGTAGGCTGAACCGACGGCGAGAATGGATTGCCAGATGGTACAGTCTGTTGGCTGCTGTGCTGTACCGGGTCAAACACTTGATTGCGAGATTCGGCCGCAGTAGTGTGAACAGACTCCGCTGCTTTGCGTTGGTACTGAGCCACTTCCCATCCAACACGCTCTTGCAGGTCGTATAGCGTGTCGTTTGGTCCGATCTGACCCAAATCCAAGACGTAGTCAATCCGGGACAAGCATCGATCTCGCAATGCTTGCAACCCCGCGGCGCTAAGACGCACCGGCAGATTTTGCACGTACTCCTTCGCCTGCTGTGCCATGCGACGTAGTTGTTCTGAATGTACCGACAGATTTTTCGTTTGGTCGGCAGCGATTTGAGCCGAGGTGCGAACCACAGTCACATCATCTGTAGGGTTGGTGACATGCTCGGTCACTGTCTGAACAGTGTCCGGCCGCTGCAAAATCTTCACGCTGCCAGTCGGTGCTCCGTTGAACACTTTGGGGAAGCAGTTCTGAACGAACTCGTTGACTGAAGGTGCCTGCGGAAAAGTGCGCTCGGGCACTCTTTCCGATTCCACCGGAACGCGCTTCTCTGTGGCCGAGCTGAGCAGTTGGTTTTGACGTTGGTAGATTTGCTCATACTCTATCACCTTTCGATTTAGTCTGTTCACCCAGTCATCTGCGGTTTTCAAAGCATCCTTCCACTGAGACAACGAACGATTCCGTTGAGACAGCAGACTGACTTTTTCCTTGGTAATCTGCTCAACGATTTGCAGTGGTTTCTTCGCTGTTAGGTCTTCTTCCATTCCGGACAGTTGAGCGATTTCCATCTTGCGCTTATGTACGTCCGCATCAATTCTAACCACTTTAACGCTCAATTCTTCAACTTGTCGCATCTGGTACTTGAACCTTTCGGCATGTTTAGCAATTTCTGCCTTGTCCTCGTCCCTGGTCATAATGGGCGTTTCATCCATTGCTGTGGGTTCAGGCTGACCCGTCATACCGTTCCACGCGCCATTCTGTTTGTGGTAACGTTGTTTTCGGTCCAGCACTTCCTCTTCCAACTCTGACGCCCAGGTGGCAGCAGTGGTCAGGACTAGCTGCCACTCTGACAAGGAACGAGAGCGATCGGCCAACACTTCTTTACGTCCCTGAACCACATCAGCTGGTAGAACTTTCGGTTTGATCGGTGGCGGTGGTGGCAGGTCAAATTTCTCCAAAACCTGACACTTGCCTTGGTAGAGTTTCTCATCGTACCATTTTACTCTACCCGTCAGTTGTCTTATGGTGGCCACCAGCCTGTCCCACTTCGAATGACATTCGGCCAACTGCTGCTCCAACTCAGAAGTAGTTGGTTCGACGGCCGAAGTTGGCTTCTTTTTCTGTTTTGGAACGGTTCGATTGTAGACCGAGCGGTGTTTAGACACCACCTCAAAGCCATTACGTGTCATTTCGTTATCATCAGCTGAGTTGTCGCTAATTGTTTCAGGCTGAGTCGAAATGGCCGGCTTCTGTGCCGACAAAGCAGCCAGAATTTGTTGCTGTCCGGCCGATATTTCGTTTTTCAGTTCATCTTTCAGTTGTTTTTGTCCGGCTGAAACTCGTTGTTCCAGTTGTTGTTGGCCGGCTGAGACTTGTTTTTCCAGTTGTTGTTGGCCGGCCGACATTTCATTTTTTAGCTGTTGTTGTCCGACGGCAACTTGCGAAATTTGGCCGGACATCTGACCGACTCTCTGTTCAATTCCTTCCATCTCCTGTCTTAGTTTGTCGGTCTTCTGAGTGATATCTTCTCGGAGCATGTCAGATTCTTCGTGCACTTGCAATCGGACTTGTTGCTGAATGACCGTGCCCAGATTTTTGTTCACATGAGCGGCCACTCTGTGCACTAGCGTAGTTTCTTGATTGGCAGTCAAAACGGCCTGTCGCTGGGCTGCTGACAGACTCTCGGTGGTAGTCGATTGGCGCTGCTGCGCACGCGTGGATGGGCCGAAAGCATCGGCCAACTCGTTACTTTCGACAATTTTTATTGGTGCCTCTGACGTAGTTTCCGTCGTGATTGCGTCATCGTCCGAAAAATCAGGGTGAGTCGAGTTATCACCGACGGCAAGCTGCTCTGTGGACACGGAGGAGGGCCGGTTTTCAGACTGTTTCTGTCGTCTCTTTTGTTTGCGGCTGAGAGGTGGAAGATTAATTTTCTTGCCCTTGTCAGCGGCATTACTTGAGAGCAGAGAGTCTTCAATTTCCGGCGCTCGCTCGGTAGTCTGCTGAGAGGAGACGCTGCTTCTTGGTTGATACTGCCCACCTTTGCTTTTCCTATTGCGATTCGGCATTTCGGTTCGGAACCTCCAATTGCACTGCGCCACTTTTTAGGTTGATGAAATCGTAGTGATGGCGCGACCACAGTGGACGTACACGACAGAGGTGAGTTGAAATTCCGGGCAATTGTAGATTAGACTACAACTGCACGGAGAGAATGGTCATAGTAGGTACTGGGCAGCACAATGGCTAGCAAAGTGCTGTGTAGAATAGTCGTAGTTGGTACCGGGCAGCACAATGGCTAGCACGGTGCTGTGTTGAAAGAAAATACACAAATGTTTATAGGCACGCCGGCAGAGAAACACGGCAGGAAAGAAGCAAAGAAGTTGAGCGTTAGAAGAACAATAACGCTGTGATAAAGACGGCGGCTGCGCCGGGTTGTTGAATTGCAATAAAAGCGTAAAAACAGTCTCACGCAGAATGTAGCAGTTTGGAGTTGTAGACGGCGAAGCAGAAGCTTATCGTCACGGAAGACAACCCAATGAGCGACTGGTAGCGAGAGAAGTTTTACTGAACAACAACACGATTAGTCAGCGACAACCAGACGTCTAGACAAAGATGGCCGCCACCACGGCTTACACAGGCAAAACAAAGAGAAATCATACTAGTACATGCGTCCCGGCATGACAACGCACCGTACCGTAACTGAGCGAAAAGAATGGAAACGACGCACACAGTACACGTTAGTAAACACGAACAATTGAGAACAAGTGGTAACTGTTCAAGATTAGAGAAGGTAGCTACCGTTTATGTCAGGGCTTTCCAATTTTTCAAATGCTAAATGGCAAGAGTGACCTTTGACATCTTATTAAGAGTATATAAGGGTATAACACTTATCGACTCGATCTTTTACAGGGTTTGTGCGGCTTTTTCCGAGCAAAATTCGCTGAACAAAGTCAAATTTCCCCGACCAATCAGAGTGACAACATTCTAACAAGGCTCAGAATTTTTAAAAATTTGCTCTGAAAAACGCATTTAACCGGCATTCTGTTAAGTTGTAGTAGTAGTTGTGGAAAGTCAGAAGTCCCATTTTCAAAAGGGTGGTGTGTAAAGCTCTGACAGGGCCCTTTGGGCGAGAGAGGATTCTACTGCTATCAATTTTTTCCCTGACTGGACACCAAATTCCCTGACCTTTCGGGTCCCGCACGAACTCTGGTTTATGACTATCGATTATCAGTCAAGCAATATTGAAGCAGCCCTAAAACCCAGTATAAAACACTTCCAATACAATCCGTCACCCGGTCAGTAACAAAACACCATCCAATGATGGCTTCTATCTATGTAAAACTAAGACTATATGTATTGTACATATACGTAGTTGTAGCTCATCAAAAAAGAAAACTAAGATAACTATCAATTGTTACTGTATACAGATGCTATTTTAATAAGAACGTCATTTTACATAGAATTGAACGGAAAATTTTCGGCTCTAACTCTTCAAAAAATTGAAATTTCGGGGGGAGCGGGTAGCCAAATTATTACGTAATTAGGGGAGGGGGGTCAGGAAATTATTACGGGCGATTATCAGGGGGGAGGGGGGGTCCGAAAATGGGCAAAAATACCATTACGTAATTTTTGCACGCCCCCTTACGACAAATCGGTTAGTGCAGCGATGATATTCGAATGTATGCAGCCGGAACTTGACACTAAACTCGTTGAACAGCTTTAGTAATTTCCGAAACTGAATGAATGCTGGAGCGACCCCAATGTGGATTGCAAAATGCTGGATGCATTTTGCATGCTCAAGAAATTGTCTTATGGCCAGCAACCAGCGTTCAGTAGGTACCAGGACACGATTTATGCTTTCCTTAATGGGACAGCGGTCGCTGTCTGGGAATGGATTGCACTCTACAATGTTTTTCCTAATTTCACTAAAGTATGTGAAACTAACACTACCGGAGAGTGCTGCATAGGGTGCCCCCCAGATAGCGTACCCGGGGTACACTAACTGGCACTTAGTGCCGGATTGTGTACCCGGGGTGCACTATTTGGAGACAGGTTTTATGTCATGGGTGTCCAAAATTTCCAACATTACGGTAGCTTTAAAGCAGGTCTACATATGTTTTTACTAATTTTCAACAGTTTTTAATGACACAAAAGTCACAAGAATGAAACTTTGACAAACCACTCTCATTTGCATAGCAAAAACAGATTCTCTGGATTGGAAAATTGCGTTTTTGCTCAGAAATCGTGAAAACAAGCAGTTTAACATGACTTGGCTAAGTGCCAGTTAGCGTACCGGGTACACTAACAGGATCGCATTTTTGTTGAGGAAAATGCTAAGTGCTGGTTAGTGTACCGGGTACCCAATGCAGCACTCTCCGGTACCAGTGAAGTGACAAGCACATACATAGGCAGAGATCTATTTTCAGAGGGTACCCGTCATCTGGCGCGCACAGTACAGTGCGACACAGAGCAGTGTGGCAAAATGCCACCAGTAGGTTTTGCCCGACCGCAACGCGCTCAAGCAAAGCGGTAAATTGATGCTTGCACTACTATTATACAATTTCCTCGCTTTATCGATCATTCTGTACACGGTATTGGCTCTTTTAGGTTTTCCAAAGCGCAAGTTGAGTTTCTAAACAAAAAGTATGACCAAGGTGAGGCATCGAAGAAGAAACTGTCACCTGAAACAGTTGCCAAAGAAATGAGGACTGCCAAGGACAACAGAGGTCTGTTTGGCAAACTGTTTGGTACCCCTATGCATTTACACTGTGCACATAGTATTGTTGTTTTAGGACGGCCACTGTTTTCGCACGAACTGTGGCTAACGCCACAGCAGGTCATGGGTTTTTTTAGTAGAGAGACACAACGGCGACGATCCCAAATGGTTGCAGAACCAGTGCAGCCTCCGCAAGAGCCAGCTGGCATAGAGGTGGCAGTTGATGTGATGTACATAGATGTGGAAGCAGAACTCATTGAAAATGAGTATGGGGTTGAGCTGCAGGATGCCGTGCAGAAGACAGTGAATGAGAACCTTCTGTTTGAGGATTGAAAAGACTGGAATATGTTGAAATTGTTGTGATAAATGGATACTGCACTCACTAAGTTCAAGTCAACGTCAACACAATTCACTCATAGTAATGCACATCTGTATACTCTTGTCTCATCACATAGCTCAAGCTGTACTACAATATTTTATTTTGAACATCCATAACTGAGACATAACAGTCATTGTAGAGTAAAATAAGGTCATTTTCAAATCAGCGCGGAGAACTACATAATTTCAGCTGTACTCTAGTCGTATATAATCATCAACTATCGAGACAGTCTGAAAGCGTGCAACAACACTCGTGCCTCACTTGCATAAAGATACCGGGAAACTTTGAACGCCCGTAACTCCCTACCTAGAGGTCGTAGAGCAAAAATGAGGTCATTTTTGAACTCAGCTGGCAGAAGAGCCTCTAAGCAAATGATCGGCTGCCCTGTAGCCCAAGAGAATCGTCAACTATCGAGACAGTCTGAAAGCGTGCAACAACACTCGTGCCTCACTTGCATAAAGATATGGGGAAACTTTGAACGCCCGTAACTCCCTACCTAGAGGTCGTAGAGCAAAAATGAGGTCATTTTTGAACTCAGCTGGCAGAAGAGCCTCTAAGCAAATGATCGGCTGCCCTGTAGCCCAAGAGGATCGTCAACTATCGAGACAGTCTGAAAGCGTGCAACAACACTCGTGCCTCACTTGCATAAAGATACCGGGAAACTTTGAACGCCCGTAACTCCCTACCTAGAGGTCGTAGAGCAAAAATGAGGTCATTTTTGAACTCAGCTCGAAAAACTACATCTGTTAGGCTGATAATAAGCGGGCTAGCTGCTTCTACTGATATTTAACAAAAGTTGGTAGAAGTACGGAAGCTCATGTTTGGACATCAATAACTCCCGAACCAGGGCGAATTTGGACAAACCGAGTTCATATTCGCAATCAGTGGGTAAAACTGCACCAGAATAGTGTGTTTGTTTTTAATTCTGAGCAAAAAAAAATTTTTTGACTGGCTTCAAATTGCAAAACACCCCCCACCCCCAAAAATTTGCCTCCGAAATAGGTTAATTTTGTTTGGCATTTTGTGTTTTATCTTTTTAGCGAAAATCAGCTTGACCCCGCATATACGGCAGAAGTTACAGCGATTTTTCGGAAAAAAATCGTTTCGGAATTTCGCTAAATTTCGTAGTTTTTGGAGAATATCTCGCTAACCGGATACGTTCCGGAAGCGCTGTGTACAGCATCTGAAAGGCAACTGTCAGCGCTGTCCAACCATGTGCACGCCTACCGACCCAACTTTGGTGGGGTACAGCTCCGGTTCTAGGGGGTCGCTGGTGTTCGAACATGCACCATTGGTGTTCGTTTGACATCTATTTTAACATATTTGGCTACCAGCCGGATCCGCGAAAAAAAGTTGCTTAAACACCTTCCCTTATAGCTAAGTTGACTTTCTCGCAAAATGCATGTTAAGAGTCGGTCTCTGAACCGATCGAGTCTCAGTATTCAGACCCCAAAATTGAAACTTTGGGCTAGAGAGCTGTAAGTTGGTACACTAATACACACTTATGAGTTGTCCTTCGGCTCCAAAGGATTAGTGCATTTGACGCTCCACTACTGTTTCCCAGCAAGTTAATAACAAATAGCAAGTTAATTTATTTTTGGGCGAAGTCGGATAGCAAATTCCTAGCAAGATAATTTTGGCAAAGCGCCGCCTAGCAAATACATTGTAAATAGCTAGTTTATTTCAGACTGAGGGAGCGAGAAATTTGCTAGGAATTTGCTAGCAATTTATTTAGAATTTACTAGGCTCAGACATATTCATCCATTATCCCTATCTTTCCCCGCTTGGCCTGGTACCTGATGTGCTGCCCTGCAGGCAGGATAATGTATATACCCAAGGTTGGTTACGCTACGGATACAGCTAAAGTAGGGCTAATAGCCAAGTATGGACGAAAGTCAGTCTCTAGGCTGACACTAGATTCGGCAAATAGAAAACTACTGAATGAGTTCATGTTAGGGATAAACTTAGAGTTGCTGCTGCTTCTCTTCCTGCTGTTGCTGTTTAGCTTGTTGAAACTGAGATACAATGTATAGTTATGATTTTAAACGGTACCGGGGTTTTCTACATACAGTATAGATCAAAAAAAATGTCCCATCGCTTTTTCGGCCCTCACTCAAACGTTTCGTTCTCAGTCACTTCTTTACCGATTTGGCTCAAATTTTCAGCAAAGATTAACAACATGGTTGGCTAAATATTCTGCAAGTGTGGTGCCAAAATTCCGACTCATACTGGTTTTATGACCCGAAAACTAGGAATGAGGGTGGTCCACGCAAATTTAATTTTTTTCGGTAATACAAGGAGTACAGTCCTGAAACTTGCAGGAATGATTGGCGTTGCTATTGGGCATAACATACTAAGCGGGCAGCCCTGTAGCTCAAAGGGCACTAAAATGGGGGAATTTCAAAAACATGACGAAATATGACTTTTCTTCGTAAAACCGGCAAAATGACGATTCTAAAGATTTTCAATTTTCAAAAAACGCTGCAGGGATGGTTACTATGGTGTGGAACAGAGCTTAAATATCAGGTTCATTTATTTGTCGAACTTCCTGCTACAATCTATGTTGATTAACTACAGATTCAGTGCTTCGATTCTAGAAGGTGCAGATTTCTTAACTATGGGATTTTCACTCATGTTTTTGAAATTCCCCCATTTTAGTGCCCTTTGAGCTACAGGGCTGCCCGCTTAGTATGTTATGCCCAATAGCAACTTCAATCATTCCTGCAAGGTTTAGGACTGTACTCCTTGTATTACCGAAAAAAAATAAATTTGCGTGGACCACCCTCATTCCTAGTTTTCGGGTCATAAAACCAGTATGAGTCGGAATTTTCGCACTAAACTTGCAGAATATTTAGCCAACCATGTTGTTAATTTTTGCTGAAAATTTGAGCCAAATCGGTAAAGAAGTGACTGAGAACGAAACGTTTGAGTGAAGGCCGAAAAAGCGATGGGACATTTTTTTTGATCTATACTGTATAAGTCAAATAGGAAAATGCCCAAATTGGTCACTTTTGACGAATTTTTGAAAAAAAAAAGATCTTACAATAACTATGGTGGTCTTAAAATCGGAAAACCTCGCAGGCATCATTTGGTTGAGCCAAAAATTTGTAGCAATTTCAAGCAAATTGATAGCAAATAGATAGCAAATTCCTAGCAAATAGCAAGTTGATAACAAATTAAATTTGAAATTGCAGTGGCTAGCAAGTAAATAGCTAGTAAATATAATTGCTGACAGTTACAAGCAAGTTAATAGCAAGTTAATTAGAAAATAAATTAACTGAGAAACAGTACTCCAATCCCGAGAGATAGCCTTCTGAAAATCGGCCCGCTTAACTATGGAACCAAAATTTCAAACTCGAATTTCTAACCTACCAGCTGGAGTTGGAAGATACAAATTTGGGTTCTAGCATAACTTTTGGAGCACTTTAAGAATCTGTAGTCCAATTTTGTTTTGGAAGAAAACATTTTTTTCCGACCTCTTTGGCGGGCCGTAACTCGGCTGGAATCCCCCTAGAGGCGCATTTTTATTTCATAACTTTGTAGCGCTTTTTATAAGCTCTAGTTTGGTATAGAATATGGTACGATTGCTGGTGGCCAATCCAGTGAAAATTGGCCTCAAATGTCACGAACTCGAAAAATTCTTATGTTTCACTATAGACATAATTTTCCAAATCGAATTTTTGACTTAATGAACTGAGTTGAGCTTTGAAAGTTTCGGTTTCCAGAGTACTTTCAGTGTGCTTTCGGAATATTTAGTGGATTTAGAATTTCGAGGAAAAAATTTTTTTTCGACCTCTGGCGGGCCCTAACTCGGCTGGAGCCCCCCTGGAGACACTTTATTGTTTGAAAAGTTCAAAACTTTGTAGCGCTTTTTATAAGCTTCATTTTGGTATAGAATATGGTACGACTGCTTGTGGCCAATCCAGTGAAAATTGGTCTCATAAGTTACAAAGTCGAAAAATTCCCTCATTTGGAAGGCCAAATTTTTGAGTTCTTAACATTTGAGGCCAATTTTCACCGAATTGGCCACGAGCAATTGAAGCATATTCAATACTGTTGCATCTACAGTTGTTGTTGTTTCTTTCACAACGTCTGTCGGTTTGGTTGTCCGTGGTCGTCTTATCTTCTGTCGCTGTCCCTATCGCACAGCAGCCGATGCAGCAACAGTGATGCTAGACCAAGGCAACAGATGCAATTCTTTTATGCCAGTACACACTAAAACACTGGCTACTAAACACGCGCACACAAGAGAGAAAGAGGCAGACAGAACTGCAAGGCAGGCGCGCAGAGAGAGAAAGTGATTGAGTTTAAACACTGCCCTGCCCTGCATGTCTGGCCGCCCAAAACCAACACACATCTAGGTTAGGGTGTGGCTGAGCCAAAAGCGATCGATATTGACTCAGCGGCCTAGACGCACAGCAGACAAATTACACACTAACGCTACCGACCTATGCACGTACATACATACGCCAAAACAGAGACATGTACAGACAAGCTGGTGCATATCAACACCCCTTTCTTCTTAAAGGCGGTCTTCTGCTAGTAGTAGTCCCAGTCCCCGTAGCGGTCCACTGGTCTTCACTCTCTGAGAGGGTAGTGGCGCTCTGCTGGTTGGCGCTCTTCTCCGACCTCTCTCTGGCCCATTTAGATCTCCACTACTTTGGGGTTAGCTGAGCGGTCTGGCACGCGCTGCATGTTTCTGGCGTTCCACAGCTGACCGTCTGATAGTCGGTAGTTGTATCTGCCCAGAACGGCCGTCACGATATAGCACTTCCGGGACCAAGGTGACTGTCCTTTGGGAGTGTGGCTCCTCTTAACACGAACGCGTTGTCCCTTGTAGTACATTTGCTTCCAGGGTGGTTCCTTTTTGACTCCTTCCTGGGTATTCCTGCTCGATTTTGTAGAGTTAGCAACCGTTTTTCGAGCGTTTTCCGCATCCTCCTCCTTTTCCTCCATTTTGGGGCGTGACTGACGGCAAACTTCAAAGGCGAGGCGCGGCCGGCGTCCAAACATCTTTTCCGCGGGGCTCTCGCGCTCACCCTCTTGAGCTGTAGCTTGGTAATGGCACAGAATTTGCGTCAGTCCCTCTTTCCACTCCTGAGTGTTGGTGAAGGTCTGGATGTGGTGTTTTAGATACCGGTTGAACACCTCCACGAATGCGTTCTGCTGTGGTGTGTAGACTGGAGCTTTCTGGTGGAAAATGTCCCTCTCCTGTAGGAATTCTTCAAACTCCAGACTGACGAACTGTGGTCCATTGTCCGTGAGAATCCTAGCAGGATTGCCGTACCGAGCAAACTCCTGCTTCAACCACTGGATGATTTTCTTTGATGACGCGTCAGTGGTGCAGAGGATTTCCGGATACTTGGAGTAGTTGTCTAGCAGCACCACAATGCACTTCTTGTGGGCTGGGGCTGTCTCAAACGGACCTGTGATGTCCATTGACAATTCCACCCATGGTTCTTCCGGTGTATACAGATGTTCTCCGCGTGTGGGCACCTTAGGCTGCGACTTGGCGGAATCCAGGCAGGCACTGCAGTGGCGCACAAACTCCTCGCTCTCTGTAGCCATCCCCTGCCACCAGTAGCTTTCTCTGAGCTTGCGTTTGTAGCGGACGATCCCTGGGTGTCCCTCATGGGCTTTGCTGAGTAGTTCCCTTCGGATTGGACCTGGTACAATGACCTGGCTGTTGTTTCGCAGCAGCAGTCCTGTGTTGTCGTCCACCGAAAACTCGTCCTTCATTCTGTAGTAAGGCAAGTTGCCAAGCTGGCTGGGCATTTTGGCTTTGTCAGGCCAACAGTCATTTTCCAGGCAGCACTGCTTGACTTTACTCAGCACTGGGTCATCCTTCAGGGCTTTGGCGATCCTCTTAGCTGAGAAACCCATCTCCTTGACGCAACGAATCACTCCACTTGGTGCAGAATCGGTCTGCAATCGCGACAAGACATCGGCCATGTGGTTGTTGTCTCCAGGCACATACTGCACATCATAATCGAATATGTTGAGTCTGTGCACCCAACGCTCGAACTTCTGCGATTTTCGTTGGTTTGTCTGTCGATGTAGCAGTGCTTGTAGCGCTTGGTGGTCAGTTCGAAGCGTGAAGTGTCTGCCGAGCAAGTATTTCTCCCAATACTTGCAGAAAAACATTGCCGCATAGGCCCTCCTTTTCGGTGGTGTCCCACTTCCTTTTGGTTGCGTCCAGAGTGTGGTGTCCAAACGCGACTCGGAATTCCTGGCCATAATGCACCTGTGACAACATCCCACCAATGCCATAACCGGACGCGTCGGTAGTGACAAAGGTCGGCCTTAGGGGATGAAACATTTTCAGATGCAGTCCCTTTGGTCCGCTGAGTAACTGCTTCACTTGCTCGAACGCCTCCTGAGTCTCCCGACCCCACACGAACTTCGTGTTAGCCCGTGAGTGCTCGAATTGGCTCCAGATTGTCGCACAGTGAGGGCATGAACTTGCTCAAGTAGTTAACAGCTCCCAAGAAACTCTGCACATCCTTGATGTTTTTAGGTGGTGCCATTTGTCTCAGACTCTCCAGTTTGTTGGGATCTGGCTGGACACATCCTTTGCAGATTACGTGGCCCAAGAACTTCACAGACGGTTGAGCAACGATGCACTTCCTCAGGTTGAGGCGCAGATTCTTCTCGTTTAAGCGTTGTAGCACCTGTTTTAGGCTGTCATCGTGCTCCTTCCGGTTCGCTCCATACACCAAAATGTCATCGATGTATGGCTGGCACCCTGGCACCCCTTCCAGCGTTTCGTGTACCAATTTCTGGAACACTGCTGCACTGTCCCTCAGTCCCATCGGGAGTTTTTTGTAGGCGTAGTACCCCCATGGAGTGGCAGTCGTTGTGAGCAGCTGGCTGTCCTCATCCAACTCTGCATTGAAGTAGCCCTTCAACAGGTCGATTTTGCTGAAGACCTCCGCCTTACTGAGTCTGTTGTACAGCAAATCGTGGATGTTTGGCAGCGGGTACAGCACTGGATCGATGTCCTTGTTGAGCGGACTCAAATCGCTTGTTATCCTGACTGATCCGGGGTCATCTGGTTTTTCTAAGACCACCATGCCATGTACTCGATCGGCATGCTCAACTCGCTCCCAAATGCCTTGGCGTTCCATCAGCTCGACAGCTTCTTTGGCCCTCTCCTCAAATCGCACTGGGATCGATCTCACAGGCTGTCTGGGTGGCGTCTTCACGCCTGGTTTGAGCCGAATCCTGTGTTTGAAGTCTGGGTAGGTGCCAACCTCCTTTTTCGTCAGGTTAGACAATTCCTCCAGCAGTGGCAGCAGTCCGGCCGTCTACCAGGTCTGCAGCGCGTCTGGCTGTGAATTTTGAAGCGTACTGGGCGTCTGCTGTTCCCTCATCACTCGACTGGCGGCTCCCAAGTCAGGTTTCTGCACAGTTGCGCATCTGGGGTCCTCCTTGATAGTGGTGCTATTCGAATCCACATCGATTTGCACTCCTCCCAGTGCATGCAGCGCATCCATGCCCAGTGTGTTGTTACATGTGTCGTTAAACACATACACTGGCACTGTCACCGACCATCCCTGTAACAATAACTGTGCCCTGAATTGCCCTCGGGTAGCGATGGTAGAATTGTCGAAATTCGCGAGTCTCCTGGCTGGCTTGACTGTGGTTTGTCCAAAGCACTTACGGCACTCCGATTCCGTGATTCCAGTAACATCTGAGCCGGTGTCCACCAACATCCTTAGTGTACGACCCTTCTGGTCCTTCCTATCTGGTGTGATTAGCATCTGACAGTGTACGGATTGGCGTAGACTTCGAATGGAGGCTCCTCTGCCTTGGTTGATGTTCCTCACTCGAATGGCTCGGTTTTTGTTGCTGGATCCTCCTGACCGGCACACCTTAGTGAAGTGTCCCACTTTTTTGCATTTGTGGCACTCCTGTCCCTTCGCTAGGCACGATTCAGCATTGGCTCTGTGGTCATGTCTGCCACAGGCTGTGCAGGCATCGGCTGCATTCGACTTCCTCCTGGCAGATGGGTTGGAATTCCCTCTGGGCGTGGCGGTGGGCTGGTAGGGGCGTCCTTTGCCTCCTCTCTGTCCTCTCCATCCTCCACGCTGATTCCTTCCCTGACTGGCCGCACTGATCTGCGCAGGTCGACTTCCTGTCAATCTGGCAGCATCCTGGCGTGCCGTCTCATCTGCTTGCGCGACTTCCGCGAATCTCTCCAGGTTGACATCCCTCTGGCTTAGCAACTTCTCCTGCGTATCCCGGCAACTCAGTCCTTTGACCAACTGAATGGCCAACAGGTATTCGGTGAGGTCCCCCTCCGAGATGACACCGTCAGTGACTGGAAAGCTGCATTGTTGTATCAGCAGGCGTAGCTCCCTCAAATAGTCAGCGACTAGTTCACTGGAGTGTTGAGTCCTCTGTAGGAAGTCAAAGTGAGCCCTGACGGCATTGGTTGGGCGATGGAAAATCCTCCTGGCCGCTCCTAGGAAATCCGTGTAGGTAGTCTGATTGTTGGCGAATTCCCTCTGGCTGGAAAACTGCGATAGTGCGGCGGCTCCAATGTAGGACGTCAGAAACTTCCGTTTTTCCTGATCACTGAGTTTGCCGTTGGCCAGTCGGGTTTCATCAATTCCTTCAAGGAAATCGGTGAACAATCGTTCCCACAATGGCCACATCAGTACTGGCGACTCCCCTGGATGGTTCCAGTACCGGTCTGGTGGTGGCAGGTGGAGTTTGCTAGGTCCGGGTTGTGCCATCGATAGTCAGTGACTGGGCAGTTAGTTCCTCCCTGGAGATGCACGATTCCTCCCTCCGATATGCGCGATTCCTCCCTCCGATATGCTTGAGTCCGTCCGCGAGAGGCACGGTCCCTTCTTAGTGCAGATCCATTAGTTTGTCGACGCTGTTCCGGATGAGCGAAAAGGCAGTGCCTTAGTTTTGTCGATGCGGTGCCGGAGCAGATGGTCCCTCATCAACAAGCGAGACATCCCCGATTATCCGTCGTCAACGAACCAGGCGTCCCCGATTATCCTTCGTCAACGAACGAGACGTCAGGTAGGCTCCCTCGGCAACGAACGCAACACACATCACTCGGCCTCCGCAGCACACGACACACACGGCGCTCCCTGTCCAGAGCAAAAGACACGCACGCACATCCGTCCTCAACGAAAACAGGTAGTTGTAGCAAACAGACTCACTCGTTAGCAACCGTGGAGTCTTTCTTGTTGTCGGCGGTGGCGGTCCGGCTGGGTTTCGAATTGCACATCAGTCGCCACTGTTGCATCTACAGTTGTTGTTGTATCTTTCGCAACATCTGTCAGTTTGGTTGTCCGTGGTCATCTTATCTTCTGTCGCTGTCCCTATCGCACTGTCGGTGGTAGCGCAGCAGCCGATGCAGCAACAGTGATGCTAGACCAAGGCAACAGATGCAATTCTTTTATGCCAGTACACACTAAAACACTGGCTACTAAACAGGCGCACACAAGAGAGAAAGAGGCAGACAGAACTGCAAGGCAGGCGCGCAGAGAGAGAAAGTGATTGAGTTTAAACACTGCCCTGCCCTGCATGTCTGGCCGCCCAAAACCAACACACATCTAGGTTAGGGTGTGGCTGAGCCAAAAGCGATCGATATTGACTCAGCGGCCTAGACGCACAGCAGACAAATTACACACTAGCGCTGCCGACCTATGCATGTACATACATACGCCAAAACAGAGACATGTACAGACAAGCTGGTACATATCAAATACGAAAATGAAGCTTATAAAAAGCGCTACAAAGTTATGAAATAAAAAAGTGCCTCTAGGGAGGTTCCAGCTGAGTTATGGCCCGCCAAAGAAGTCAAAAAACATTTTTTTTCCTCAAAATTCTAAATCCACTAAATATTCCGAAAGCACATTGAAAGTACTCTGGAAACCCAAATTTTCACAGCTCAACTCCGTTCATTAAGTCAGAAATTCGATTTGGAAAATTATGTCTATAGTGAACCATGCGAATTTTTCGAGTTCATGACATTTGTGGCCAATTTTCACTGGATTGGCCACCAGCAATCGTACCATATTCTATACCAAAATAGAGCTTATAAATAGCGCTACAAAGCTATCAAATAAAAAAGCGCCTCTAATGGGGTTCCAGCCGAGTTATGGCCCGCCAAAGCGGTCGAGAAAAATTTTTTTTTCCAAAACAAAATTGGACTGCAGATTCTTAAAGTACTCCAAAAGTTTCGCAAAAACCCAAATTTTTATCTTCCAACTCCAGCTGGTAGGGTAGAAATTCGAGTTTGAAATTTTGGTCCCATAGTTAACCCGACCGATTTTCAGAAGGCTGTATCTCGGGATTGGAGCGTCAAATCCACTAATCCTTTGGGGCCGAAAGACAACTCATAAGTATGTATTAGTGTACCAACCTACAGCTCTCTAGCCCAAAGTTTCAATTTTGGGGTCTGAATAGGGCAAAGGGCCAAGACTCGATCGGTTCAGAGACTGACTCTTAAGGCTTGCTAGTGTACAGTATGGAGATCTAACCAGCAGTGACAAAATGTTTGGCTATTTTGTTGATTGTGAATGTACTGTACATCAAGTACATAGAGAGTTGATCATTAAGGAGCAGTGTGAAGTTAAGCCAAAACTAGACCAACGCTTTCTAAACCTTACTAGCAGAAGCTACTCCATTTGGAGAAGTACTCACATAGAATCACGCTTTGCGTGCGGCTGTTTGTTAGCTATAAATATGATTGGAAAATGGAAGTACAAAAATGTGATTGGACAGTCACATGTCAATCACGCTTTTTCGTCAGACGATGCACAGTGCTGCATGCAACGCGTGATTGGCCACTCACAGCAAATCACGTTTTTTTAAAAATTTCAGTGAATGCAAAAACATTCACTGCATGATAACGACTTTTTAGGCAGGCACGCATTGCATGTCCCTATGACCAGACACGCAAAAAATTTCTGCGTCTAAGAGCCAATGTCTAAGAGTCAAATTCGATACTTTTGATGGATATCGTAATAGAATGCGTTTCTGCATGCCCGAAAAATGCAAAATCACAAAGAAAATAATGTGATCATAGGGAATTTTCGATAAAAAATGCACTAAGTTGGACAAAAAATACCGAATCCCAAATACCTGGGTATTCCCAAAATAATCGGTATACCTGGTATGGGTATTTATTAAAATACCTGGAATCGGTAGGTATTTATTGGGTAGGTATTCCCAAAAATACCCATTTTTCGGTATGGGTTCGGTATACGCAATCAACAGTACTCTGGAGCGTTGAATCGAACTAATCTTCGCAGGTCCAGGATAACTGATCAGGTACTACTGCCACACCAAATGTGGGCGGTGACATGGTGGCGGTGAGTGGCAGGTGCGTGAGTGTAGTTTGGCAGCACGGTGCTGGTATGCCATAAACAGAATGGACGGCCGTCTTTTATCCAGAAAAGAAAGTAAGTAACAACAGGGTGGTTACATGCAGAAGAGATACAACTAACTGGCCGGGAGTGGATCGTTATCACTGCCCTGCCAGTTGTAGGAGACATCTAATTCAACAGAGGGGTGACAGCTCCATAGGCACACCGCTCTATGCTAATATCATTCACACCTAAAACGCAATTGCCGATATTCATACACGCACTCACACGACACCACCCCCCTCCTCGAAATGAGAGGGTGATGTTGCCGGCAGATATCAGAATGAACAAAGAGCACACAGCAAGTAATTAGAGATCGTCAATCAGGCGTCTCGGAGCTTTAATCTTCTGCCGGTCTCGCAAGTTGTATCGTTGCTGTGGCGGCATGTAAAATGGTGTAGCTGACTGAGGAGTCGCAAGTTGTATCGTTGCTGTGGCGGCATGTAAAATGGTGTAGCTGACTGAGGAGTCGGCTGCTGAGGTGGCGTTTTAGCGCGTGGACTCCCATGACCTCTGGCCGGGCCGTTAGGTCATTGCATGTAATCATCATCTTGGGGTGCAGTGGGACTGGGGTAATGGCGTTTGCACCTGCGAACATTGACTACTTGGCCATCTTCAAAGCGATAGGTCCAGAAACCAAAAACTTCCACGATTAGCAGTGGCTTGGTGTAGGGTGACTGGCCCTTGCGGATTTGCGCTGCTGGTCTCCGTACGCGAACCTTCTCCCCCTTCCGAAATGGGCCTGGGTGGTGCAGCTTTCCAATAAGCTTTCGGTCCACTGGAGCTTGATGCTGAGGTGTAGGTTTTGCGGCGGCAGGTGCTGAATGTGTTGTTGGTTGAGTGAACTGGAATGGCAAGCGTGCTTGTCTTCCAAACATGAGTTCGGCCGGACTCTTCTGGCTGTTGCGCGGTAGTTGGCTAAGAAGTCTAGCATCGCTGCATCCCACACATGGCGGCTGGGGTTGGGTGCAAGTGTTTCCACAACACCCTTCAGCGTCCCATTGAACCGTTCGACCAGTCCATTACGCTCTGGGCTGTATGGTGTGATGCATAGGTGTTTGATGCCTCTGCTGGTCAAGAAATTGATGAACTCATGGCTCACAAATTGAGGACCGTTGTCGCTGAGGATTTGCGCAGGGTGTCCATACCTTGCGAATAGTTCCCTCAGCCAGTTGATGATGGTGGTGCTGGTGGTGTCCTCCGTCCACAGCACTTCCGGGAAACTTGACATGTAGTCAACCAGGACTACACAGTATCCTCTTCCGTCTGGCGCATTAGCAAAATGGCCAGTGATGTCGATTGCAAGCTCTGACCAGGGTTTGGTAGGACGTGGTCGTTCCTGGACAGGCTGTTTGACCTTGGGAGTAGATTTTGAGCTCTGTTCGCATTGCTGGCATGACTTGACAGTGTGGGTAGCCTGTGTATCCATACCAGGCCACCAGTAGCAAGTGCGAAGCAGGCGTTTCATGCGGTCAATGCCTGGATGGCCCTTATGTGCAAGTTTGAGAATCGTTTGCCACAACTGCTGAGGTGCAACAACCCGGCCTTCTCTTGACACGCATCCATCCTCTAGAGTCAGTTGGTCCCACACAGACTTGTAGGAATTGAGCACTGCTGGCACCCGGTCCTTGGGAGTGCTGGCTTTGAGGTGTTTGGTAACCTGCTGCAGCATGGAATCCTTGGCTGTGAGCTTCTGGAGGCTTGACCACATTGGTCCCTTGATTTGCTCTGTCACAGCATGTAGTGCCTTGACAAATGGGTCTGGCACACTGGTGGTTGCAGTCTTGACTCGTTTTGACTCAGGGATGCGGCTGAGGGCATCTGCCACAACGTTGGATTTGCCTGGTGTGTGCTGCACAGTGTAGTTGAAGACACTTAGGCGTTCGAACCAATGCTCAAACTTCCCACTCTTCCTGCCATTGCCGTACTGCTTCAGCAAGGAGGTGAGCGCTTGGTGGTCAGTCTTGAGAATGAAGTGGCGGCCCAGCAAGAATTTCTCCCAATACTCAGCGAAGTACATGGCTGTGAGGGCTTCTCGCTCACTGGCTGAGTAGTTGCGCTGGCGCTCATCAAGTGTGTGACTGCCGTAGGCAATTGGTCGTTCTGTCCCATCAGGCTGAATCTGGCTGAGGGTAGCACCAATCCCACAGTCACTTGCATCAGTGGTCAAGATGGTCTTCCTGTTTGGATCAAACAATGCCAGTTGCAGATCCTTGGCGACAGCATCTTTCAGCTTGCTGAAAGCTTCTTGTTGTTTCTCGCCCCAGGTGAATTTGACAAACTGCTTGCTTGTCTTCCCTGCCTTGCTTGGCGCTTTTCTTGTGAGTGCTCTCAGTGGCTCTGCCAGTTGGTGCAGCTCTGGAATATACTCTGACTGGTAGTTGAGCATACCCAGAAATCGCTGGACCTCCTTGGTGTTGGATGGCACAGGAAAGTTCACGATTGGCTGCAGATTCTCCTTGGCAGGTTTGATGCTTCCATGTGACACCACCCAACCCAGAAATTTGATCTCTGACTGGGCAAAGCGACACTTCTTGATATTGAGGCGAAGGTTGGCATGTTCCAGGCTATCCAGGACCCGGTGAAGAATTTTTTCGTGAGTGTCTTTGTCTGGAGCATGCACGATGATGTCATCCACATAGGGAATGCACCCAGGAATGTCTCCAAGCAACTCAGAAATGAACTCCTGAGCAACAGCGCCGGCATCGCACAGTCCCATTGGGAGTCTGTTGTACTGGAACAGTCTTGCGGGGAAAGGGCACTCGTCGGACAAACGGCCACGCCCTCCCCTTGATCTGAGTTGCTTGTTATTCTGTTGGACGTGTATTAAACATTCAAACATTCAAACATTCCAATGGAGTGATGGTAGCAGTGAGTGGCTTGCTGTCTTCATGCAGTGCGATGTTGTGGTAGAACTTGACCAGGTCAAGGCTGCTGTACACAGTAGATTTGGCTAGGCGCTGATGGACATCCCGGATGTTTGGAAGTGGAAAATGCACTGGTCTCACAAAACGATTGAGGCGAGTGAGGTCGGCGGTGACCCACAGTGATCCATCCGGTTTGTCTGCGGCCACCATGGGATTGACCACTGTAGAACGATCAACCTTTGTCCAAATCCCGAGATCTGCTAACTCTTGAATGGCTTTGAGGGCACCTTCTTGGTGGTAGACTGGAATTGAACGCACCTTGCACTCATAGGGCTTCATGTCAGCTTCTAGCTCAATGTGGTGCTCCAAGTCAGGTATTAGACCCATTTCTGGACTGAGCAGAGCCGAATAGCGTTCTCCAATGAGCGCTTTGTAGGTCTGGCCCTTTGCACTCGAACCCTGACTGGAGGATGGTTGAAGTCTTGACTGAAGACCCTGAGATGCCCCTGTGATTGTCTTCACTGACAAATCTCCACCCGAGAGATGCAGGTCCAGGGCTTGGATGCAGTCCTTTCCCAAAACAGGACTACATTGAGCTGGCAGGACGTAGAACAGGGCTTGGGCTGACCGATTGCCATGAATGACTTTGCATGGAAATGTCTGCAGGTCAGCATTGACATGTGAGCAGTCGAAATTGCGAAGGCGAAGGTGTGGTCCTCAACTCAGGAAAGAGTGAACGAATGAGCGGCTCTGGTAGTCCTGAGATGTCAGCCTGGCTATCCACAGCACAGGTGATGGGTTGAGGCAGCTGGCCCGATGGCTGGTCTTGAACCCTCAGCTGGAACTCATGCTGCACAGCACCAATGGACACGGACCCCACTGACTTGCGTGAAACGTTTGCCTGACGGGTTTTCTTCCTGCAAACGCTTTGGAAATGCCCCTTCAGCTTGCAGAATTGGCAAATCCGGTTGCGTGCTGGACACTGATCCAGGCTTGTATGTCGCTCATAGCCACAGTTTCCACACTGTTGGCCAAGTGCATATTTGGAGCTTGACTGCTGCTTGTGGGGATGTGGCTGGTAGGCTTGTGGGCCCTTTCCAACAGAACCCTGGCCTGATGATCCCCATGGCTGGTAGGCTTGCGGGCCCCTTCCAACAGAACCCTGGCCTGATGATCCCCACGTTTTCTTCTTATTTGCCTGTTGTCCCGGCTTCTGCTTCTGCGCGGCAGCAACAATCGCCATAATTGTTGCATTATCGTCGATGGCAGCTTGATCGGCCTTAGCAATTTCAGCAGCTTGCAGGAGGTTTGTGAACTCATTGAGATCTGGCGCGGCGCGGCTCAGCAACGTTTCCTGCACTGCTGTATATGTGCTTCCAATGGCACAAACGAGCTGGAGAGCGATGAAGTAGTTGATGGGCTTGTTCTGCAGGTCACACTCAGTGGCTGCCCGCCTCAGGTGGCACAGCAGCTCTGTTGTTGTTTCTCCAGGTAGCTGTCTAATGGAGGTGAACTCTTTGTAGGCCCTGACTGCAGACCGTTTCACTTTGAAGAGCTTACTGAGTGCCTCTTTGTGGTCAGGGTGGCTTGTTGTTGCTCGATCCAGCCCAACACTGTCTCTGAATCGCTCAAACGCCTGAGGGCCGAGGCGACTGGTGATGGCACTGTTGAGCTCATGGTCGGTCATGCGAACGCCCTCCTTCATCTCTTGTTGCTCGATCCACAACTCCATCTCCGATATTAAGTTGGTCCATGACCTTGGTTCTGGACTGCCCATAGGCCAGAATGGTTGCACATCTGGGATGTTCCAGGCCCTTCTTGCTTCCCTCTGCACCGGGTTGGCTGGTCCTGGGTTCTGCCGTTGCTCCTGATCAGTCATTGGCACTGTTGTTCGTTACCACTGTTTGAATTTGGCGCTGATCGACTAGCTGGCTGGTTGTTGTGCGCTCGGTCGCTGGTTGCATGTATCGGCGTCCCAATAGACGGTCCCCTTTGACTACAGCGCTGGGTCGGCTTTGATCGGCGTCCCGGTCTTGCGTCGGCCCGTTGGTGATGGCAGGCAGCAGCGATCGGCGGTGTTGATGGATGACGGCCGCGATTTAGGCACAGTATCCAGACTGCACCTGATGGCGCGATAATGCGTGGCGGCGGCGATGAGGTGCAGTGTCCAGACTGCACCAGATGGCGCGATAATGCATGGCGGCGGCGATGAGGTGCAGTGTCCAGACTGCACCAGATGGCGCGATAATGCATGGTGACGGCGTTGAGGCGCAGTGTCCAGACTGCACCCAATGGCTTGGTAGTAGGTGGCGAAGAATTGTAGCGACCAATGCTGCGAATTGACTAGCGTCGCCAGTGACATGGTGGCGGTGAGTGGCAGGTGCGTGAGTGTAGTTTGGCAGCATGGTGCTGGTATGCCATAAACAGAATCGACGCCGTCTTTTATCCAGAACAGAAAGTAAGTAACAACAGGGTGGTTACACGCAGAAGAGATACAACTAACTGGCCGGGAGTGGATCGTTATCGCTGCCCTGCCAGTTGTAGCAGACATCTAATACAACAGAGGGGTGACAGCTCTGTAGGCACACCGCTCTATGCTAATATCATTCACACCTAAAACGCAATTGCCGATATTCATACACGCACTCACACGACAGGCGGAATCAATGAAAGTCAATTTTTCAACTGTAAAATAGGGTATGGGAGACAGTGTCGATGCTACCAGAGAGCCTTTGCCAGAATGTACAAAAAATGAAAAAACACAATCACAGTTTGAAAAAATTCTGAAAAAAAGCGATCTAGTTTTTAACTAACCGCCTCCCCCTCCTGGTTAGAGATGGGCACGAAAATTAAATCCGTTTGAATTTCGTATTCGTAAAATCAATATTCGCTCATTTTAATTTTCGTATTCGTTAGTTGATACGAAAATCAAAATGCCTAATTCGTTTTCGTACAAGTACGAAAATTAATTTTCGTTACAACGATATGAGTTCATTTTGTTCCACAAAAATTAATTTTCGTATTTTCACGGTTGGTTACAGACGGCAAATAGGGACCCAGTTTAGGCCTTTCTGCATTAAAATAAGCCTTAAACATCAGTTCTGAATGCACAAATTCTGTACAGCACGATTTCTCGCTAACACTACCCTGTTTTGTGATTGTTGTAACGCAATCCTTCATCATGCTGATATTGCACATACATAAGTACATTGCAGGTACCTAATGTAGTATAGGCATTAAACTAGGAGATTGTCCCTAAAGTGGACAGTCAAGCGCTTTGTGTAAAATACTGACTCAAGTGTGTATGGTTGGAGGAGCAAACAGTGACAGTACTTGCACCAAGATGAACAACTTCCCTGGGTTAACTAAATTTATACTGCTTTGTAAAATACTTGTTCAACAAGCCTAAAAATGCTTTGGACATTGCATTGTTACAGTGAAAATGCTTTTGTATGTTTAGAATCCATTGTGCACCTGTTGCCCACTAACACTCTTTCTGCGCTGTTTGTTTACATTGTACTAACATGTTGTCTTGCTTGGGCGACAAAATAAATAAATAAATAAATAAATAAAATAAATAAATCCATTAAATTGCTAATAATTCAGCTGTTTATTGCTCGCCATACGTGAAACTTAAATTAAGAGCCACATTTT